>JAGIQG010000004.1:2968850-3069395 GCA_024679065.1 Sphyrna mokarran | reverse complement strand
GCTCTGCAATCACCTCTCTTGCCTCCCAGAGAATCCTAGGGTAAATCCCATCCGGCCCAGGGGACTTATCTAACTTCAAACACTCAAGAATATCTAGCACATCCTCCTTATCTACTTCAATACTTTCCAGTTTACAACCCTGTATCCTAGTGTTCTCCACAACTTCATTTACATCTCCCTGCGTGAATATTGAAGAGAAATATTTATTCAGTGCCTCTCTAATCTCTTCAGGCTCCACGCACAACTTCCCACTGTTGTCTCTGACTGGCCCTAACCTTGCCCTAACCAATCTTCTATTCTTAACATATCTAAAGAAAGCTTTAGGATTCTCCTTGATCCTATCAGCCAAAGTCTTCTCGTGTCCCCTCTTTGCTCTTCTCAACTCAGTCTTTAGCTCCCTCCTGGCTAATCTATAGTTATCCAGTGCACTAACTGAGCCTTCAAGCCTCATCCTGACATAAGCCTCCTTTTTCCTTTTAACCAGCGAATTAACTTTTTTAGTACACCATGGTTCCCTTACTCGACCATTTCCTCCTTGCCTGACAGGGACTATTGGATAGTGGAGCAGGCTGGGTGTGTTGTATTGAATGGCGGAGCAGGCTGAGTGTGTTGTATTGGATGGCGGAGCAGGCTGAGTGTGTTGTATTGGATGGTGGAGCAGGCTGCGTGTGTTGTATTGGATGGTGGAGCAGGCTGAGTGTGTTGTATTGGATGATGGAGCAGGCTGGGTGTATTGTATTGGATGGTGGAGCAGGCTGGGTGTATTGTATTGGATGGTGGAGCAGGCTGGGTGTGTGTATTGGATGGTGGAGCAGCGCGGGTGTGTATTGGATGGTGGAGCAGCTGGGTGTGTTATTGGATGGTGGAGCAGGCTGGGTGTGTGGTATGGATGGTGGAGGAGGCTGGGTGTGTTGTATTGGATGGTGGAGCAGGCTGGGTGTGTTGTATTGGATGGCAGAGCAGGCTGGGTGTATTGTATGGAGGTGGCGGCAGGCTGGGTGTGTGTATTGGATGGTGGAGCAGGCTGCGTGTGTTGTATTGGATGGTGGAGCAGGCTGGGTGTGGTATGGATGGCGGAGAAGCTGGGTGTGTGTATTGGATGGTGGAGCAGGCTGAGTTGTTGTATTGGATGATGGAGAGGCTGGGTTTGTTTATTGGATGGTGGAGAGGCTGGGTGTTGTTGGATGGCG
The DNA here is from genome assembly GCA_024679065.1 of Sphyrna mokarran. NCBI lineage: Eukaryota > Metazoa > Chordata > Chondrichthyes > Carcharhiniformes > Carcharhinidae > Sphyrna > Sphyrna mokarran. The sequence goes on along the minus strand of JAGIQG010000004.1, from coordinate 3,068,205 downwards.
AGCAGCAGGGGGTGTTGTATTAGATGGCGGAGAGGCTGGGTGTGTTGTATTGGATGGCGGAGCAGGCTGGGTGTGTTGGTTGGAAGGAGCAGGCTGGGTGTATGTGTATTGGATGGTGGAGCAGGCTGGGGTGTTGTATTGGATGGCGGAGCAGGCTGGGTGTGTTGTATTGGATGGTGGAGCAGGTGGGTGTATTGTATTAGATGGGAGCAGTGGGTGTGTTGTGTTGGATAGTGGAGCAGGCTGGGTGTATGTGTATTGGATGGTGGAGAGGCTGGGGTGTTGTATTGGATGCGGAGCAGGCTGGTGTGTTGTATTAGATGGCGGAGCAGCTGGGTGTGTTGTGTTGGATAGTGGAGGCAGGCTGGGTGTATGTGTATTGGATGGTGGAGCAGGCTGGGTGTGTTGTATTGGATGGCGGAGCAGGCTGGGTGTGTTGTATTAGATGGCGGAGCAGGCTGGGTGTGTTGTGTTGGATGGCGGAGCAGGCTGGGTGTGTTGGATGGTGGAGCAGGCAGGGTGTGTGTATTGGATGATGGAGCAAGCTGGGTGTGTTGGATGTTCTTTGGTTCCTATTTGTTATGTTATTACGGTTGTCGGGTTGCTGGTTTGCGACTGTTTGGCAGTTTTGATGTGAAGTCTGAACTGTAACAAATTCTGTTGTTTCAGGGTGCATGCTTGTGTCATTGAGTGAGAGCAGGACTGGGCATTGCTTTGCTGGTCTCTTGACCCATCCATCTTTGCGTGCTCATTCATACATGGTACAGATTGAAGTAGAGAAAGCTGCAGAAACCTGTGGAAATGCACCCAGGGCTGAAAGTGCCAGCCACAGGATCTGCATGGAGGGTGAGCCAGCCTCCTGATTGATTTAGTTATTGTGAATGTGGCTGATCTTGGACAAGGGATCATGCCATCTTGGCTGGCAGGTTTGAAGCTGTCTGACCAATGGACATTGCAAGTCACCAACTATATCATTAATGGAATGACCCAGAGCTTGGTTTTATTTTATTCTCTAGTCTGTGTGCATTTTAGTTTGGATTGTATTTGTGTTAATGTGCCTTTCTCATGGGGAGTGTGTTTAGAATGGTGTTTTGTCCTAGTGACATCCTTGGGTAAGCCCTCCCACCATTATTTTGCTGGTGCAAATGAGAATTGTTCTGAGGCACCCGCATGAGGAAAGGGAAATGAAGCTGATTGCCTCAGCCAGTTACAAACGGATCATTGTAATAGGAACATTGTCCTAATCGAGAGCAATCCTGTCACTCACTGGCTGGGTGCTTGGCTGAACGTGAGCACCCATTCTGGTAAAAATGCCTTTTTATTACTTGCCGCTGGTGGTTTTCAAGGTGCATATTACAATTTGAGGCCAATTTTCCTGAGGTTGAGCAGTTTGAACACATTACTCACACAAGTTTATTTTATACAAACTAATACTTGACAGTTTGAAGCCAAAGTTGGTAATACCGTAGGTAGTCAATGAAGAATAAAAGCTACTTTACATATTTCAGCACAGCACCTACTAGATTATGAATGATACTGGGTTGCTTTGCTTTGTTTTCTATGTCAAAATGGAGAGCTCTTGTAGGCTACTGAGAGGAAATGAGTGTAATTTTAACCTTTTTTTCACTTCATTTTCACCCCACATTTCATCATTTCACATCCTCTGTGTGCCTCTGGCTGTCATCTTTGTTTCTCATGAACGAAGTGAATGTGACTTTTTTTCCATCGAGGAGTCACAGAATACCTTGGAGGCCTGTGGCTGTTACTGGACTCCTCTCCCTCGCCTGCTCTCAGCCAAACTGAAGGGCTTGTCACAGTTTTCATCTCCTCAGAAATGAGCCCCAGGCGGCAGCCAGGAGGAGAAGATGATGGCAGCTTGATTAGGTCCCAGTGCTGATTCATTCCGACTGACAGCAAATCTCTGGCTCTCCAAATTAGTCTGAAACAAAGGCAGCTCTCAGATCCATGCCAAGCTTCATTTAAACAGGTAGTGACCTTTTTGTGGCATCGAGCTGCTGGCCTGACCTCTGTTGAAATTTAAAGTCACTGATTACTACCTTTTGTTGATGAGATATATCCTCCGTTTGGGGGGCTGAACCACAAAGGTGATTGAATGTCGCAGCTAGTCCTGTGACCCACACTGCTGCAGGGGCTGAAACTGATAGCCGTCCAGGGCCGGCAAGGCTCTCTTCAGCTTGATCTTAAATCCAGAGGCACACAAAGGGCCATAGAGCTCCTGAAGGAGGATAAGTTACACAGCGAGCAATGGGAGGCATTCACAAGAGGACCTGGGGGTTGGTAGGAAGGGTGTTAGGGGTAGGGAGCAGGGGGGGAGTGCGGTAGGATAAGAGAGAGTTATTTGCTCTCAGTACAAGCACTGTATTCACATTGTTCTGGGTGTGTGCAGACCTGGTTCTAATAAACATTGTCATTTAAGTCAGAATTGGGAGGGAAAGCACAGTAGAATTACGTTTTCTTTCCCCAGCTGCTGTGATTATTTACATGTGCTTGTGAGGGCAAGCCACTAGTTGCCTTAGTGACGAACAGGAAGGGTATTTTGTTCCTTTAAGGTTTTTTTGTCACAACAGAAATCTGTTTCATTTTGTTTTGTGGTAAAATGATTTTTTTCCACCGCAGCCACTTCCCTCACTGCATGTAATCTTCATCAGCATTAATAAATTCCAGATAACCTAACAAAGGGAGAGATTAACCAATAACCTGCTCACCAGGACTCAGATTGGGTTTTACCAGGATCACTTAGTTTCAGATCACATTACAGCCTTGGTCCAAACACGGACAGAAGAGCTGAGCTTGAGGGTGGAGATGAGCAATTGCGTGCTCTTGACATCATGTACATTTCACCAAATGTGGCATCAAAGTGTCCTTGAGAATTGAACTCAATGGGAACCAGAGGGAAACTCTCCACTGGTTGGATCCATACTTGGCACAAAGGAAGATGGTTCTGGGGGTTGGAGGCCAATCATCTCCTTTCCAGGACATCGCTGCAGGAGTTTTTCAGGGTAGTGTCCTAGACCTAACCATCTTCAGCTGCTTCATTAATGACCTTCCCTTCATCATCAGGTCAGAAGTGGAGATGTTTGCTGATGTTGCATAGTTCCTTTCACAATTGGTCAGATAATAAAGCAGTCCATTCGGGCTTACAGTAAGGCCTGGACAAAATTAAGCTTTTAACAATAAGTGGCAAGTAACAATGGTGTCATGTAAGTGCCAGGCAATGACTGTTTCTAATTTCTGATGATTATTATTTCATTATCTAAATGCCTCTGACTGTAACACTTTCTGGTCGTCATGTTTTTATTTACTAAGTCTATCTGTAATGGTTACACCTAATGATTACTATAATTACTGCTATCCTATTCTCCCTTGTTACTAATTCTTGCTGTGGATCAGGCTAAGTTCCATTTTGTGTCTCTAAGTTAGTCCGCGTCATCTTCCTCTGCTATCAGTATTCACTCACAGTTCTCCATTTTGCCAGTGCTCCCACATTGGATCCCAACCAGCTGTTGGTGCCACATTCCCAGTATTCCTGAGTCAACTTGCCTATTCCTCTGGCTGAAATATCCTTTCCTCCCACATCTTGTCATTGTTCAGCAGATGTCTGGACTATCTACCGAAAAAGACCAAATCAGAATCCTACCCTTCCCATCAAATACAATTGTTTACCCAGATGGCAACAGCCTGCAACCTGGGACTTCTCCCCAAGAATCTTCCTGTATTTCCAGCGTGCTTATTTTGTTAAGAAAAGGGAAGTGATTACATGGAGTGAATTGCGAAACATAAGCTAAAAGCCATTGATTGATAGCTCCTACAACAATCATAGAATTCAACCTCAAAACAGGGGTCACACTCTGATAACTTTTTATGACACAAACATGCTTTCACCTAATTGCTATACATTAGTGACCTAGATGTAATTTATATGTTCCGTAATGAGTCATTGTGAGAAGCACCTTGCCAAATCTGCACCAGATAAAAATAATGTTTATTGAATTAAATTTGTGTGCATCAGAATGATAATTAACTGAAATACTTTGTAATTCTGTCCAAGAAATGCAAAAGTCTTAGTATTAATGTACTGAAAATAAAGAGCAGAACTTATCCCATAAATTCACTTGCCCTGAATTTTCCTGAATGTTTGTGTTTCCTGCCCATTTAACTTCACTCAGACTTCTCCCTGTTCCTTCCTGTCTCTTCAGACCTGGACAAAGGCACATACCGGTGCCAGTTTCAGTGCTGCGCAGTCTGCTGTAAAGTAGAACTCCCTCGCTTCGTTCTCAGCCGTGTGTCTGAGCTGAGGCTATTTACTGTTCGCCCACAATGCACCAGGGTGACATTTTCCCCATTCTTATGCCAGTAGCTCTCTGAGCGAGATTGCGACTTTGTGCCAAATAAGGGCAGTTTTATGCTGTTGGCCATCCTGCAAGGGACTGCATGAAACTGCCAAAATTCAGATCGTCAGCAGAAACGGTAAACTTTAATCTCGTATTGTGGGCAGGATAAAACCCAACTGAAAGAACCCTGTGTCAACTAGCAATAAATCTCTTGACATTAACAACAGCAGTGGACACTTGGTGTAACCTTCCACTGCTAAACAATAGAATATCATTTATTTTTAGTTATTAATGTGATACACAGAGTTATGGACTATCGTGTTCTGCACTCAGGGATAGTATTAATGACTGCTTGGTGTAGTTAGTTGTAACTTAGCTTCTGAGGTTTAAAAATGAGCTACGATATTGAGATTACTTGCACTCACTTCTATCCCATCGCCCTGAAAACTGCATTGTTCCGACAAAAAAAAACAAGGTTTTTGTGCATAGCTGTATTTAATCATACAAGGCAGCATCTCAGTAATGTGTGTTGTATTCTCTCCAAGGCCCCAATATCAGTAGTAACATAGAGGTGGAATGACAGGAAACAATAGGATAATTTTTGGCTGGAGCAATGTTATAGTGAAGTTCCCCAGGGATTGGTGTTAAAACCCTTGTTTTTCATGATATTTTTAGGGACAATATCAAAACTTATGGATAGCATAAAGCTCAGAAAGATTGTGAACAGTGTAGAACTTCAAAAGGACAGATAGATTTGTGAGTGGGCAAATAGGTAGCAGAAGAAGTTCAGTGAAGAGAAATGTGAGATGATATTCTTCACATAGATGGGTATCTGAAAAGAAGCAATGTGCAGGGTTACAGGAAGAAGGCAGGAGAATGGCATGGGATGGAATTCTCTTTCAGAGAGCCAGTGCAGAAATGATGGGCCATCCTTTCTATACTATCAACTCAATGCTATGCACTGTATTCTTAATCAAGATTTTAGAAATTTTTATAATGTCTCACTGTGTTGGGAAAAATCATATGTTCTAAAATAATATTTTTCTTTTGAAATATGGAAAGAAATTACATCATCAGGGCATGCGGATACTTTATAAAAAGCTCACAAGTTCAACTCTGGGCTGGGAGCAAGCCTGCCTTTCGCCAAAGAATCACCTAACTAGCATGGTTCTTGATGAGGGAGAGCTATTTGCTCGTTTTGAACTGTAGTCATTTTAATTGATGGGGAAAAAAAACGATAAAGGTGATGGACTTATTGGACGGAGACAAGTTTTAAGTTTTGAGGCTGTTGTTTTTAAAGTCAGTGTGTTCTGGGGAATAAACGGAGAAGGAAGGCTGTCTTTACTCACAGTCCCCGTGCCTTACCTGAAATTGTGTGTGAGATTATCAATCTGCTGGCAGGGAACCCTCATTTAAGTGCAACTTGTCTACATTTGGAAAGCTGAGAAACTGAGATGAGAATTGATCCAGCTCTGTATTCCACGCTGAAGCTCCATTGGTGGAACTTCCAGATGTCTACCACGAGGGAACTCTAGATCGACAGTATCAAAACCCTGAAAACTTTATCTTTTTCTTATAATTTTTTTCAAACCACCCACCTCTACAGAGTTTACTCATGCGCCCTTTATGTGTGTGTATTCTGGGGAAGTTTTAAGAGGAGATAGGTGGTTATGCTTCCTGATTATAATTGTGTATTAACCAATTGAACATAGAACATGGAACCCTACAGTGCACAAAGAGGCCCTTTGGCCCATCAAGTCTGCACCGAACACAATCCCACCCGGGCCTTACCCCCATATGCCTACATACTACACTCACTAATCCCTCTAATCTACGCATCCTAAATACTAAGGAGCAATTTCTTAGCATGACCAATCAACCTAGTTCTTATAAGTTCTTGCAACTTGTTAAAAAGAAATTATTTTTTATAATAAATCAATTGTTCTGAGTTTATTGAAATGAGCCAGATTAAAATCTCTTTCATTCTGGGTTTAATAGTACTGAAGGTAAATGATCAGCTATTTTTGTGAGCAAATTAAACTTTAACATGAATAGTGCAAGTAGAGCTTAGTGGGGCTGAATGAACTGTGCATTCTCTCATCCCAGTCACAACACATGTTATTGTTGACTTTTGTTTCTTGGCTTCTGCTGATAAAATTTAGAATTCTATTAAACTATTATGATCTTTTAAACTTGTGAAGCTGCCTTTAATGTCACTTGAACTTGGCACCTTAAATCCCTCAGTTCTCCTGCTGCACCCAGCCTATTCGCATTCAGAGAATAATTACTGTTTTTTTAAACCAAAATACAGCACCTCACATTGCTTCTAGTTCCACATCCATATCATTGATAAACACTATGAACATAAGAACATAAGAATTAGGAGCAGGAGTTGGCCATTTGACCCCTTGATCCTGCTCCGCCGTTCAATAAGATCATGGCTGATCTTTTCAGTTCCACTTACCCGCCCACTCACCATAACCCTTAATTTCTTTACTGTTCAAAAATGGATCTATCATTGCCTTAAAAACACACAATGAGGAAGCTTCAACTGCTTCACTGGGCAGGGAATTCCACAGATTCACAACCCTTTGTGTGAAGAAGTTCCTCCTCAACTCAGTCCTAAATCTGTTTCCCCTTATTTTGAGGTCATGCCCCCTAGTTCTAGTTTCACCCACCAGTGGAAGGAACTTCCCTGCTTCTATCTTATCGATTTCCTTCATAATCTTATATGTTTCTATAAGATCTCCCCTCATTTTTCTGAATTCCAATGAATATAATAATGTGAATAGAAGTGTTCTCCAAACTAACGCTTTGGAACACCACTACTGCTTCTAACCACTCTGAAAAACTGCTCTTAACTCTGATTCAAGTAAAATTTTCTTCCTTTCATGAATTGTTAAGTTGCTGTTCTCCCTATCTATCCATACTCCATAATCTTCTCCAGTAATATCCTGTCTGATACTTTGTAAAAACCATTCTCACAGTACACGTATGCAACACCCACTGCACTTTCCTTATTTAAGAAGCTCCTTCTTGGTTAATTAATGCCCGGCAACAATCAACAAGGTTAATAAATTGTCAAAATATCATCCAAAACCAAAAATACAAGTCAGAAGAGGTTTTGTTCAAACTGTACAAAGCATTTGTAAGCATCGGTGCTGATTCTATTTCTGGGCAATGGGACACAAGGTCTCCATTCAAGTGCTATAGGCAGAACAGAGAAAGGCCACAGGACTGTTTCCTAACGTCAGTAATCTGAGTCATAAGAAAAGTTGGGAGAGATGGAGCTTTTATCAAATTCTAAAGGAGGTGCAGGAGCAGAGGCTCCTGCAAACATACATGCAGAAATCATTGAAGGTGAGAGAGCAAGTTGAGAAAGCGGTTAATTCAGCATCCTGATTCCTGGGATTTATAAATCGGGGCATAGAGTACAAAAACAAGATGATGAACCTTTAAAACCACTGCCTTTGTCTCAACTGAACATTGTGTCCAATTCTGGACACCACACTTTAGGAAGAATGTGAAGCCATTAGAAATGGTGCTGAAAAAATTCACTTGGTTCTAGAGTGAGGAACTTTAATTCTACTATTGCAAAGACCTAGTTAATGCTCTGGTCAGATCCCTCCCTGGCAACTGAATTTGAATTCAGTTCATAAATCTGGAATTATAAAGTGAATGGTGACCACAAAACTTGTTGTAAAACCCATCTGGTTCAGTAATATCGTTTAGGGAAGGAAATATGCTGTCTTTACCCAGTCTGGCCTAAATGTGACTCCAGACACACAGCAAAGTGGTTCACTCTTAACTGTCCTCTGAAATGGCTAAAGCAAGGTCAGTTTAAGGACAAGTAGAGATGAGCAATAAATGCTGCCCTTGCCAGTGATATCTACATTCCATGAAAGAATAAAGAAATAAATAAATTACATGGATAGATTGAAGGAGCTGGAGATCTTCACAGCCATGTAGTGACAGTGCGGTGGAGAAACATTCACACAGCGAGTGGTTAGGATCTGGAATGTACTGTCTGAGAGTGTGGTGGAGACAGATTTATACAGCGAATAGTTAGGATCTGGAACGTACTGTCTGAGAGTGGGGTGGAGATGGATTCACGCAGCAAATGGTTAGGATCTGGAATGTACTGTCTGAGAGTGTGGTGGAGACAGATTCACACAGCGAATAGTTAGGATCTGGAATGTACTGTCTGAGAGTGTGGTGGAGACAGATTCACACAGCGAGTGGTTAGGATCTCGAATGTACTGTCTAAGAATGTGGTGGAGACAGATTCACACAGCGAGTGGTTAGGATCTCGAATGTACTGTCTAAGAATGTGGTGGAGACAGATTCACACAGAGAGTGGTTAGGATCTGAAATGTACTGTCTGAGAGTGTGATGGAGACGTAGATAGGGAGAAATTGTACTCATTGGCGGAAAGTACTCATTGTACTCATCTCTGTACCACAAATCAGATGGTACAGAGATAAGACTATTTACCAAAGAAGAGGTGGCAATGAGGAAATTCTTTATGCATCAAGTGGTTAGATTCTGGAATGTACTGTCTGAGAGTGTGGTGGAGACAGATTCACACAGCGAGTGGTTAGGATCTGGAATGCACTGTCTGAGAGTGTGGTGGAGACAGATTCACACAGCGAGTGGTTAGGATCTGGAATGTACTGTCTGAGAGTGTGGTGGGGACAGATTCACACAGTGAGTGATTAGGATCTGGAATGTACTGTCTGAGAGTGTGGTGGGGACAGATTCACACAGCGAGTGGTTAGGATCTGGAATGTACTGTCTGAGAGTGTGGTGGAGACAGATTCACACAGTGAGTGGTTAGGATCTGGAATGCACTGTCTGAGAGTGTGGTGGAGACAGATTCACACGGCGAGTGGTTAGGATCTGGAATGTACTGTCTGAGAGTGTGGTGGAGATGGATTCACACAGCGAGTGGTTAGGATCTGGAAAGTACTGTCTGAGAGTGTGGTGGAGACAGATTCACACAGTGAGTGGTTAGGATCTGGAATGTACTGTCTGAGAGTGTGGTGGAGATGGATTCACACAGCGAGTGGTTAGGATCTAGAATGTACTGTCTGAGAGTGTGGTGGAGATGGATTCACACAGTGAGTGGTTAGGATCTGGAATGTACTGTCTGAGAGTGTGGTGGAGACAGATTCACACAGCGAGTGGTTAGGATCTGGAATGTACTGTCTGAGAGTGTGGTGGAGACAGATTCACACAGCGAGTGGTTAGGATCTGGAATGTACTGTCTGAGAGTGTGGTGGAGACAGATTCACACAGTGAGTGGTTAGGATCTGGAATGTACTGTCTGAGAGTGTGGTGGAGACAGATTCACACAGTGAGTGGTTAGGATCTGGAATGTACTGTCTGAGAGTGTGGTGGAGACAGATTCACACAGCGAGTGGTTAGGATCTGGAATGTACTGTCTGAGAGTGTGGTGGAGACAGATTCACACAGTGAGTGGTTAGGATCTGGAATGTACTGTCTGAGAGTGTGGTGGAGACAGATTCACACAGCGAGTGGTTAGGATCTGGAATGTACTGTCTGAGAGTGTGGTGGAGACAGATTCACACAGTGAGTGGTTAGGATCTGGAATGTACTGTCTGAGAGTGTGGTGGAGACAGATTCACACAGCGAGTGGTTAGGATCTGGAATGTACTGTCTGAGAGTGTGGTGGAGACGGATTCACACAGCGAGTGGTTAGGATCTGGAATGTACTGTCTGAGAGTGTGGTGGAGACAGATTCACACAGCGAGTGGTTAGGATCTGGAATGTACTGTCTGAGAGTGTGGTGGAGACAGATTCACACAGTGAGTGGTTAGGATCTGGAATGTACTGTCTGAGAGTGTGGTGGAGACAGATTCACACAGTGAGTGGTTAGGATCTGGAATGCACTGTCTGAGAGTGTGATGGAGACAGATTCACACAGTGAGTGGTTAGGATCTGGAATGTACTGTCTGAGAGTGTGATGGAGACAGATTCACACAGTGAGAGGTTAGGATCTGGAATGCACTGTCTGACAGTGTGGTGGAGACGGATTCACACAGCAAGTGGTTTGGATCTGGAATGTACTGTCTGAGATTGTGGTGGAGACAGATTCACACAGCGAGTGGTTAGAATCTGGAATGTACTGTCTGAGAGTGTGGTGGAGACAGATTCACACAGTGAGTGGTTAGGATCTAGAATGTACTGTCTGAGAGTGTGGTGGAGACAGATTCACACAGCGAGTGGTTAGGATCTGGAATGTACTGTCTGAGAGTGTGGTGGAGACAGATTCACACAGTGAGTGGTTAGGATCTGGAATGTACTGTCTGAGAGTGTGGTGGAGACAGATTCATAGAGTGAGTGGTTAGGATCTGGAATGTACTGTCTGAGAGTGTGGTGGAGACAGATTCACACAGTGAGTGGTTAGGATCTGGAATGCACTGTCTGAGAGTGTGGTGGAGACAGATTCACACAGTGAGTGGTTAGGATCTGGAATGTACTGTCTGAGTGTGTGGTGGAGACAGATTCACACAGTGAGTGGTTAGGATCTGGAATGGACTGTCTGAGTGTGTGGTGGAGACAGATTCACACAGTGAGTGGTTAGGATCTGGAATGTACTGTCTGAGAGTGTGGTGGAGACAGATTCACACAGCGAGTGGTTAGGATCAGGAATGCACTGTCTGAGAGTGTGGTGGAGACAGATTCACACAGTGAGTGGTTAGGGTCTGGAATGTACTGTCTGTGAGTGTGGTGGAGACAGATTCACACAGCGAGTGGTTAGGATCTGGAATGTACTGTCTGAGAGTGTGGTGGAGAAAGATTTACACAGCGAGTGGTTAGGATCTGGAATGTACTGTCTGAGAGTGTGGTGGAGACAGATTCACACAGCAAGTGGTTAGGATCTGGAATGTACTGTCTGAGAGTGTGGTGGAGACAGATTCACACAGCGAGTGGTTAGGATCTGGAATGTACTGTCTGAGAGTGTGGTGGAGACAGATTCATACAGCGAGTGGTTAGGATCTGGAATGCACTGTCTGACAGTGTGGTAGAGGTGGATTCACACAGCAAGTGGTTAGGATCTGGAATGTACTGTCTGAGTGCGTGGTGGAGACAGATTCACACAGCAAGTGGTTAGGATCTGGAATGTACTGTCTGATTGTGGTGGAGATGGATTCACACAGTGAGTGATTAGGAATCTGGAATGTACTGTCTGAGAGTGTGGTGGAGACGGATTCACGCAGCGAGTGATTAGGATCTGGAATGCGCTGTCTGAGTAAGTCCTACCTGATTTGATTTACCAAAATGCATCACCTCACAATTATGTAAAGTAAATTAAATTCCATCTGCCATTCATCAGTCCAGTGGCCCAATTGATCAATATTCCATTGCTATCCTAGATAAATTTTTCACTGCCACTATACCACCAATCTTGGTGTCATCTGCAAACTTATTAACCATGCTTTCTAAATTTTCATCCAAATTATTAATAGAAATGACAAGTGACAATGGACACAGTACCAATCCCTGCGGTACAGCGCTTGTCACAGGCCTTCAGTTTGAAAAACAACACTCTGCAACCCACCTTCTATCTTCAAATGCCAAGCCAATTTTATATCTAATTGCTACCTCACCGTGGATCCCATGAAATTTAACCTTTTGCAACAATCTATCATGTGGTACCTTGTCCAAAGCCTTGCTAAAGCCCATGTAGACAACGTCAACCACAGTCCCTCAACTACCTTGCTGGTTACCCTTTCAAAAAACTCAATCAAATTCCTGAGACATGATTTTTAGACACAGCTGCTGACCCACGCACCCTTTCCCCAATCACACTTATACCAGCAGCAGGTGTGGCTTCATTTATGATCATTTAAGAACCTATTTCTGCCAAGAGATTTAACTGGCTTAGGAAAGGTCCATTCAGGTGGAATCTCAGCAGTTTCTTTGTGTGCGCTGGTGACAGGCAGGTGTGTATCTCTTTAATGGTCCTTTGGACCCATTGGAGCCAACCACTCTTTCCTCATGCCCCAAGATTACCAAGGGCAAGAACTTCCTGCCTTCTGGTGGAATTCTAAATTTTTGATTTTGGAACTTCACCTGTTGAAATGTTTTTTCGACCTTTTGTCTCTCCCCGAGCACAGAACTTGGCTTTGGATGTACATAATGTGGCAACGTTGTGTTGTGTTCCAAATGTGTGGACTTCAGTCTAATCAGCCAAAGGGCCTGTTTCCATGCTGTAAACCTGTATGACTCTATGACTGAATGACTCTCATCAACTTTTGCAGATGCACTATAGAAAGCATTCTTTCTGGTTGTATCACAGCTTGGTGTGGGGCTCCTGCTCTGACCAAGACTGCAAGGAACTACAAAAGATCATGAATGAAGCCCAATCCATCACGCAAACTAGCCTCCCATCCACTGACTCTGTCTACATTTCTGTGCCTTGGCAAAGCAGCCAGCATGATTAAGGACCCCATGCATCCCAGACATTTTTTCTTCTACTTTGTTCCGTCAGGAAAATGATACTAAAGTCTGAGATCACGTACCAATCAACTAAAGAACAGCTTCTTCCCTGCTGCCATCAGACTTTTGAATGGACTTACATCACATGAAGTTGATCTTTCTCTACACCCTATTTGCTAATCATATTTTTCTTATGTTACAACTGTACAAAACTCTGGTGCGGCCGCACTTGGAGTATTGCGTACAGTTCTGGTCGCCGCATTATAAGAAAGATGTGGAAGCATTGGAAAGGGTGCAGAGGAGGTTTACCAGGATGTTGCCTGGTATGGTGGGAAGGCCTTATGAGGAAAGGCTGAGGGACCTGAGGTTATTTTCATTAGAGAGAAGAAGGTTACGCGGTGACCTAATTGAGGCGTATAAGATGATCAAGGGATTGGATAGGGTGGATAGTGAGAGCCTTTTTCCTCGGATGGTGATGACCAACACGAGGGGACATAACTTTAAATTAAGAGGTGGTAGTTATAGGACGGATGTCAGAGGCAGGTTCTTTACACAGAGGGTGGTGAGGGCGTGGAATGCCCTGCCTGCAGCAGTTGTGGACTCGCCTACTTTGGGGGCATTCAAATGTTCAGTGGATAGGCATATGGATGATATTGGAATAGTTTAGGTTAGAGGGTCCACTGGCCGGCGCAACATCGAGGGCCGAAGGGCCTGTATTGCGCTGTAATGTTCTATGTTCTATTTAAGAAAGTAATATACATTCTGCACTCTGTTGTTTCCTTATCTATGAATGGTATGCTGTCTGTATAGTGCTCAAGAAACAATACTTTTCACTGTATACTAATATATATGACTATAATAAATCAAATCAAATACTTTTTGCTAATCATATTTTTCATTTTCTTACTTTTTTTGATGTTATCCTTTGCAGGGTTCTGAAATGTTACCAATTTCTTCATCATAACATTGAATACCTTTCCTTTAAATTGAATGCCACCCTTAACTTCCTTAGTTAGCCACAAGTGCTTCATCCCCCTCTTAATGTCTTTCTTTCTCAATGAAATATATCTGTTGAGAGTTCTGAAATATCACCTTAAATGTCTGCCATTCACAGAATGGAATCATCGAATCCCAAAAGTGCAGAAGGAGGCCATTCAGCTTATCAAGTCTACACAAACTCTCCAGAGAGCATCTTAACCAGGCCCACCCTCCCATCCTGCCCTATCCCTGTAACCCCACACATTTACCCCACTAACCCCCCAACACTAAGAGACAATTTAGCATGGCCAATTCATCTAACCTGTTTTCTTATAGTTTACTTTCCAGATTACTTTAGCCAACGCTGTCTTCATACCTTTGCTGTTGTCTTTATTTAAGTTTAAGACATTAGTTTCAGACGCAAGCTTCTTACCCTCAAACTGAATGTGATATTCTATTATGTTATGATCATTCCTCCCGAGAAGACCATTTACAATGGGATTATTAATTAATCATTGCACATTACTAGGTCTTGATTGCCTGTTCCTTGAGTACTTCCAGAACTGAATACACTCTGGAAACTCATAATCTGTCTGTGGGGTTTTGATGATTGGTCGACATACCTCAAGCTATCTGGATGACCCCCTCCTCTCCTCTCTCTCCTTTTCTATAAAGATTTTCTTAAAACATAATCCCCAAGGTTTTCATCACCATTTTCCTCTATCTCCTGCTTTGGGTCAGCATTCACTTTTGCCTGTCTGTGCATCTCTGAAGATATCGGGATTTATCTCTGTTAAAGGCGCTAGGTAAAGTCAAACGATTGATGTTACATGTGAAGCACTTTGATATATATGATCAATGATAGAATCCCAGTGATGCAAAAGTAGACCATTTGGCCCATCCAGTCTGCAGCGACTCTCCGACAGAATATCCAACCTAGACCCGATGTCTGTAACCCCATGTATTTACCCTGTTAATCCCCCTAACCTACACCTTTTGGGACACTAAGGGGCAATTTACTATGGCCAATCCACCTAACCTGCACATCTTTGGACAGTGGGAGGAACTAGAGCACCTGGAGGAAAACCCAGGCAGACACAGGAGAACATGCAGACTCTGCACAGATAGTAACCCAAAGCTGGGAATCGAACTCAGGTTCCTGGAGCTGTGAGGCAGCAGTTAAAGTTTTAAAGTTAAAAATTTATTTATTTGTCACAAGTAAGGTTTACATTACCACTGCAATGAAGTTACTGTGAAATTCCCCAAGTCACCACATGCCGACGTATGTTCAGGTCAGTGCACCTAACCAGCACATCTTTCGACATGTAGGAGGAAACTGGAGCAGCTGGAGGAAACCCACGCAGACATGGGGAGAACATGCAAACTCCATGCAGACAGTGGTCCAAACAGGGAATTTAACCAGTGTCCCTGATGCTGTGAGGCAGCAGTGCTAACCACTGTGCTCTTCTGCGATGAGTTCCTTTATAAATGCAACTTTTTGCATGTTTTTAGTATTTTTAGATAATTATCTTAAATTTTCTGAATCAAAGTATAAGGTTTCATTTGTTGTGAGGAATGATTCCTGAAGCTGACAGCTTCCCCTCCTCATCATGCAGTTTACCTTGTTGCAAAGTCTGGATGAGGAGCTCAGAGTGAGAAATAATGTCCTTTCCTGCAGCTAAACTGAATAGGGAGTCACGTGGCAAGCAATCTGAGGCTCAAATGAAAAGGGGAGCCATTAAAATCTGCCTGGGGCTGTGGACTGCACCCAATATCAGTGGAGCCTCTCTCACACTGCAGATGTGGAGGCTGGCTCTCAGGCAGAAGTCTAGTGCAGCATGGAGCTACAATTAAAATCAACTCCTTTGCCAAAAGAAAAGGAAGGGTGGGGGGGCTAGTGGGAAGAAGATCAAAGACAGATTTGAAATGTTTCGTTAGCCGTAAGATTGGGTCTGCTCTTGATCCAACCCCTGCAGCTGTGCACGGCCCCCTTGTTAATGAGAATTCTTGACCCCTGGTTTTGTAAGTTAAACTTGTAATCTCAGCTAATGAACTGAACAAAACCAATTCCCTTTTCTTTCCCTCCTTTACACTGATCGTGCTTTCCCTTTTTTCCACCGTTGTCTGGGAATTCACGAGCGCAGTCCCTGACCAGACATACAGGAAGCACCTTGATTATTAAGAGCAAAAACACAATTATTTTTGAAGAGTGATATTTTTTCCCCCTCAGTTGCGCATGGTTTTATTCTCCAGCATTTTTCTTTGCTGTGGTTTAGGGACAGACAGACAAATTGAGTTTTTAATAAACCTGAAACTGCTGCTGTAGCTTCCAGAGAGTCACGATTAGGAAGGGAGTTCTCGCTGTCCTTAGGTTATATCGCAGCAAATTGCATTTGGTCCTAATTTATGAAATCCAATTTCTCTGTTTTGTGCAATAAGAGTGATTTTCCATTAGTATCGGGAATGTTTTGAAAGAGTAAAAATTCTTGTGCTTTCTAAACTGTGCATGATGTAAAATTCAGCTGTGTCTCAGTGCATTGACTTCAGACGTTGTAGATTAGATTCTGTCGAACGCTATTCTAAGCAGTGAGCGCACTTTATTGCAGCACTGAGGGAGTGCCAAACTGTCACAGGATCCATCTTTCTGACAGGACAGTAATCCAAGGATCCATCTGCCAACAGGTAAGCTGGCTGCTCACCTCAGTGGATCCTTCTGTGCACAATTTAGCTGCTGATTTTACAATTTCTGTGCTTCAGAAAATAATCCATTGGCTCTGGGCACATTCTGAGAACGTGAAAAATATGTTATAAATAGAAGTTTGATTCTGTTCTTTGGAGGTGTCCTGATTCCTTAACACAGCCAGAGCCTTAAGATTCCAGGGTTGATCCCTGCTGTCTGCTGGTTTCACTCAACCAAGTTTGGGACTATGGAATGGGAACACTGCAGTTCCATCTCACCTTCCCCTTACAGTTTGGGAGAATTGCAGACAGAATTGCTGCTGCTAATCATTAAGTTAAAGTTTACTTATTAGTCATAAGTAGGCTTACATTAACACTGCAATGAAATTACTGTAAAAATTCCCTAGTCGCCACATTCTGGTGCCTGTTTAGGTACACTGAGGGAGAATTTAGCCTGGCCAGTGCATCTAACCAGCATGTCTTTGAGCTGTGGAAGGAAACTGGAGCATCTGGAGAAAACCCACGCAGACAAAGGGAGAACATGCAAACTCCACATCCAGTGACTCAAGCTGGGAATCAAACCAGATCCCTGGTGCTGTGAGGCAGCAGTGCTAACCACTGTGCCATTGGACTTCTGAAAGTGCTTACATGTTCCCAAAAAAACAGGATCAGGGTCTGCTTTGCTGTCCTCTAAGATCTGACAGTCTACCTGTTTACCAATTAAAGTGTTTTCTGTTGGAATCTATACCCACATGTTACTGATGCATGTGAACTGTGCCTCAGATAGAGCGAATGCTTTCTGAATAGGGAAAGAAATGCAGCAAAAGTTCGCCACATTTTATCTTGGAACTCGTCCAACCAGCAGTTTTTTAATTGAATTTTAAACAGCAGACCTACTGGGTTAGTGTGGATTCCGTCTGCACAACATGTTATCATGACAGAGACAGAATCAACCAGGTGGGAGCTCAGGTGGTTCTCCTGTGTCAATTACCCTATTATTTCTATCCAGTTTATTAATGATCTATCAGTTATACCTTGGGTAATGGTGGTGGTGGCGGCAAGGATTTTCCAAAGGACTACCATAATTCCTTTCAGCACCAAACTTTGCCAGCACTTCAGTAGGCATTTATTGTTTGAGAAGTTTTTTGGTTCAACATTTCTGTGATTATGAAATTCTAAAATAATTCTGACCCAGAAATAACAAGGTTTGGCACCTAGCTAATTTCATCAGATGTTCGTAGAGTCATAGAATCCCCACAGTGCAGAAGGAGGCCATTCAGCCCTTCGAGCCTGTACTGACCACAATCCCACCCAGCCCCTATTCCTGTAACCCCACATATTTATGTGCTGATCCCCTGACACTAGGGTCAATTTAGCATGGCCAATCAACCGGGAGGAATCCAGAGGAAACCTACATCTACACGGGGAGAACGTGCAGATAATGATCCAAGACCGGAATTGAACTTGGGTCCCTGGAGCCCCTGTTGTTTGAGCAGAACTGAGGAAAAGACAACTAAAAATAAGAAAACTGTGGACGAAACCTGCAGCTTATGAACAAAAGAATCAACACGGTGGCACAGTGTTTCACACTGCTGCCTCACAGTGCCAGGCATCCAGGTTCAATTCCTGGCTTCAGTTGCTATCTGTGTGGAGTCTGTACATTCTCCTCATGTCTGCATAGATTTCCTCCAGGTGCTTTGGTTTCCTTCCACAATCTGAAAGACGTACTGGTTAGAGTGCATTGGCTGTGCTATATTCTCCCTCAGTGTAGCTGAACAGGTGCTGGAATATGGTAACCAGAGGATTTTTCATAATAACTTCATTGCAGTGTTAATGTAAGCCTACTTGTGATACTAATAAATAAACTTTAAGATTCAATGTTGGAGAAATGTACACTGTCCTTATACATTGGAAGAAAGTAGATCCCAGGCGCATTTAATTCCAGGGACATGATGTTGCATAAAAGAAGCAGGCAATGTTTGCCATTGATCTGGTCACATTCCCCGATTATTTGAATTAGTTCTCGGAATGTGGCTGTCACTGTCAAGATTGATATTTATTGTCCAAACGTTGACAGTTATCTTGTCACATGTGGACCAGACTGGGTGGTGTCAGGAGAGTTCCTTCCCTGCAGGATATTAGTGAACCAGTTGAATGTTTTATGACACTGTGTCAGCTTTATGCTTACCATTTTCAAAAAAAAATATTGACACCAGATTTTTATTTCCATGTTTTAAGCTGAATTCGGTTCTCAAATTCTCCTTGTGGGATTTGAACTTGTGCTTTCTGGATTATTGGTCCTAATATCTAGGCCTTACCAGCTGTTGCATCAATGACATTCTTTCTACCATGTGGTCTGAAATGGGGATATTTACTGATAATTACTCAGTGTTCAGTTCCATTCACACTTCCTTAGATTATGCAACATGCTATTCCCGTGTAGCAAGGATTGGCTAATCAGTGGCAAGTAAAATTTATGCCATCATCGCGACAGGCAAAGTCAGACTCCATTTAGGAATAGCCTAAATAGTTCCCTTTTCCATTCAACCATTCTCAAATCCCCCACAATTAGTATCTGGGCTGGTTCCAATATCAGAACCTTAAGTAGACCAGCTATATACACACTGTGGCTACAAGAAATGGTCAGAGGCTGGGAATTTTCCCAACTTCCCAAAGTCTGTCCATCATCAATAGGTGCAAATCTCGATGGAATACTGTCCACCTGCCTGTTTGAGTGCAGCCTCAACAGTGCGCAAAAAACTCAACATCATCCAAGAAAATGAAGCCCAATTAATTTGACACGTGGATCTAGTCAGGAAGAAAAGAAAGGTGTATAAAAGGTTCAGAGAGCTCGGGGATGTTAGGGATCTAGAGGAGTATAAGGTGTGTAGAAGGGAACTTAAAAAGGAAATTAGGAGAGCCAGAAGGGGTCATGAGAAGGCCTTGGCGGATAGGATTAAGGAGAATCCCAAGGCCTTCTACAAATATGTGAAAAGTAAAAGGATGAGAAGAGAAGGGATAGGACCTATAAAAGGTGAAGGGGGAAAAGTCTCAAATTCGTGATTCCGTGAATCCGGAAGAAATGGCAGAGGTGCTTAATGAGTACTTTGCCTCGGTATTCATGGTGGAAAGTGATCTGGGAGGTTGTACTACAGGTTTGAGGCAAACAGAAAAGATTGAGTATGTGGATATTAGGAAAGAGGATGTGTTAGAACTTTTAAGTTCTATCAAGACAGACAAGTTGCCGGGACCGGATGGAATGTACCCCAGGTTATTGTGGGAAGTGATTGCAGAGCCCCTGGCGATGATCTTTGCGTCGTCCGTGGAAACGGGAGAGGTTCCAGAGGATTGGAGGATTGCGGATGTATTCCTATTTTTAAGAAAGGGAACAGGGATAGTCCAGGAAATTACTGACTGGTGAGTCTGACCTCAGTGGTTGGTAAGCTGATGAAGAGGCATCTGAGGGACAAGATTTATGAGCATTTGGAGAAGTTTAGGATGATCAGAAATAGTCAGCATGGTTTTGTCAAGGGCAGGTCATGCCTTACGAGCCCAGTTGAGTTCTTCGAAAATGTGACTGAACACATTGACGAAGGAAGAGTGGTGGATGTGGTTTACATGGACTTCAGCAAGGCGTTTGATAAGGTCCCCCATGCAAGACTTCTTGAGAAGGTGAGAGGGCATAGGATCCAAGGGGCTTTGGCCTTGTGGATCCAGAACCGGCTTGCCGGCAGAAGGCAGAGAGTGGTTGTGGATGGGTCTTTTTCTGCATGGAGGTCGGTCACCAGTCGAGTGCCCCAGAGATCTGTTCTAGGACCCTTGCTGTTTGTCATTTTCATAAATGACCTGGATGAGGAAGTGGAGGGATGGGTTAGTAAGTTCGCCGATGATACAAAGTTCGGTGGTGTTATGGATGGTCTGGAGGGATGTCAAAAGTTGCAGCGGGACATAGACAGGATGCAAGACTGGGCGGAGAAGTGGCAGATGGACTTCAACGCGGATAAATGTGTAGTGGTTCATTCTGGCAGAAATAATGGGATGAAGGAGTACAATATAAAGGGTAGGAGTCTTAGCTGTGTTGAAGAGCAGAAGGATCTTGGGGTCCGGGTCCATAGGACTCTTAAATCGGCTTCGCAGGTGGAGGATGTGGTCAAGAAGCCGTACGGTGTACTGGCCTTCATTAATCGAGGGATTGAGTTTAGGAGTCAGGAGGTAACGATGCAGCTCTATAAGACCCTTGTCAGACCCCATTTGGAGTATTGTGTGCAGTTCTGGTCGCCTCACTATAGGAAGGATGTGGAAGCTATTGAGAGGGTGTAGAGGAGATTTACAAGGATGTTGCCTGAATTGGGAGGCAGGTCTTATGAAGGTAGGTTGAGGGAGCTGGGACTCTTCTCCTTGGAGAGACGAAGGTTGAGAGGCGACCTGATAGAGGTTTATAAAATGTTGAGAGAAATAGATAGGGTGGACTCTCAGAGGCCATTTCCCTGGGCTGAAATGGTCACTACAAGAGGACACAGATTTAAGGTGCAGGGAAGCAAATACAGAGGAGATGTTAGGGGTAAGTTTTTCACTCAGAGGTTGGTGAGTGAATGGAATCGGCTGCCGTCAGTGGTGGTAGAGGTGAACTCACTGGGGTCTTTCAAAAGACTTCTGGATGAGTATATGGGAACGAATGGGATAGGGGGTTATAGATAGCTCTATGGCTTGGTAGGTATAGATGTGATCGGCACAACTCGTGGGCCGAAGGGCCTGTTTGTGCTGTAGTGTTCTATGTTCTATGTTCTATGACACCCCATCCACTGCCATCTTAAACATTCATTCCTTCCACTATTGGAGCACAGAGCTGCGGCATATACCATCTCCACGATGCATTCCACCAACTCCCAAGGCTTCTTCGATAGTACCTGTCAATACCATGATCTCCGCTGCCTAGAAGGTCAAAGGCGAATATATGGGAACACCACAATCCAAATGTTCCATTCCATTTCAGATATTATCCTGGCTTGGAATTATACTGTAAGAAGTCTCACTGCACCAGGTTAAAGTCCAACAGGTTTATTTGGTGGAAAAAGCCACTAGCTTTCAGAACCTCCTTCATCAGATAATGAGCAGCAAGCGTCACCTTCTCACCATTAGCTCAAAGGGCGAATGGCCTACTCCTCTGCATGTTTCTGTATACATTGCTCAAGGCCATTTACATTCCTTGAATTAATAAATAAAACATGCTAATTAATAGTAAAATCTCACGTTAGAGGTGAAAAAACAATGCAAACATAACAGACCACTTTAACATAATAAAACCAAGTGCTGCAAATACTCAGGTCTGGCAGTATTTTGTGGAGAGAGAAAAAGAATTCTGAGTGGAATCTGACTTTTTTCCAGTGAGGGTAAACTGCTAAATATAAATCTTTCCTATTCCCTCAGGCAATTAAACAAGGTTCTATCAGGAACAATAACCCACAAATCCTTCTGATAACCCCTGCTAACAAACAGATCTGCCTGTGATACCGAGAAATGTCCTCTCAAAAACCTAATGCAGTGATTAACTGGGAGTAATCGCAAAGTGTGATAAAATAATGCTTTAGTTTACACTGCACTACTCACAAAATGCTTTCAACAATTAAATGTCTCTTTCTTTATGAATGGTATGATTTGTCTGTATAGCAAGAAATAATACTTTTCACTAAATACTAATACATGTGACAATAATAAATCAAATCTTTCAGGATCTGGTCCAATTTCATTTAAAGATTGCAAGGCATCTATATTCCCTGTGCATATCAATAATTTATTCCAGAAGGCAATGACTTTAAAAACAGAGATACTTCTGAACATTTATCCTAACTCTCTCGGGTTTTTTTCCTGTGTGCCTCTAGTTCTACCACCCATTTCCATCTCAATTAACCGATCAATTTGGACAGAATTTAATCCCTTCTTCATTTTATAAGCCTCAGTTATAGCCCCTCTAAATCCATGATTCAGTAGAAGAAGATCCAACTCCTGGAATCTGTTCTGATAAATAAATACCAAAGGCTGGGTATAATTTAACTTTATCCATGGGCTGCATGTGGTGACCAGTGCTGGAGTAATTGCTCCAAATGTGACAATACAAAAGACTCCATGAATCACAAGGTTATGTTTTTAGTATTAGATACAGTTGTCTGGGCAAAACTCCTTTGTGGTTTCCAAGTGGTCTCATGACACAGTTGGTGGACATACTCAGATTTGTCAAAGATGCCATTCAAATTTTTAGCATGGTGAGCTTGCACAGCGGAAGAAAGTCTGGAGTTTTCCCAAGTCCAAATGCAACTGCAACAGCAACTTGCATCACAGAAGCATTTGTTATCAGATCACTTTAAGGGATTGTGAGTGGAGATTTACTGAAGGAGGTGACTTGGGAGTGATGGTGTAGATGTGTATGGAACAGGCTCCTTACTCACACTGTGCATTTATGTTCCAGTGCAAGTTACAAAAAGGCACCTACACATTCATTGTGTATTGTCTGTATTCCTACGATTTCTATTTCAGTCACAAACGAAAGGAGCAAATAATATAACATGGTGGTAGCAGTTGTGAAATTTTGAAGAACATTGCATACAACATAGAACAGCACTGGAGGAACTCTGATCGCCAATACAATAAAATAATAACTGATTGCTTATCTGGACTGGCTGAAAGTACCTCAAGGGTTCAACAGTGCAGAGGATCCCACCACAAAAAAGATCCAGAGAACTTTTAAAAAATCTGTGTAAATATAGTAACCACATGGCAGCTGGTCAGCAGTCAGTGGACAAGTTAATAACCACAGGATTGGTGTTGTTCTTAGTTCTGACATTGAATCAGAAATCAAGAGAAACAGCACGCTGCCATTATTGTACATGGATTCCCATGTTGAACTGCTTTGTGTGTGGGACATAGTCCAGTCAACATCTTCTCTGGAGACTTCAACATCTCATTGATGAAGACAAACATCTCGCCAAAGCCACCCCCATACCTTCATTTCTTGCCTTCAAACAACTCCACAACCTCAAATAGACCACTGTCTGCATCAAACTACCCAGCCTTCAGAACAGTGACCATGACACCACACAACCCCTTTGCCCACAGCAACCTCTGTAAGACATGCCGGATCATCAACATGATTTGCCTTCATCTCATGTGAGATCACTATCCACCAGGTACACGGTACATACTGTTGCAACTCGACCAACACTGTCTACCTGATACGCTGCAGGAAAGGATATCCCAAGGCATGGTACACTGGGGAGACCATGCAGACACTATGACAATGGATATGTGAACACTGCTCGATAATTACGAGGCAAGAGTGTTCTCTTCCTGTTGGGGAGCACTTGAGCTGTCACGGGCATTTGGCTTCTGATCTTCAGGTAAGTATTCTCCAAGGCAGCCTTCACGATACGCAACAGCGCAGAGTCATTGAGCAGAGATTGATAGCCAAATTCAGCACACATGAGAATGGCCTTAACTGGGATCTGGGGTTCATGTCACACTATCTGTAACCCCCACAACTTGCCTGGATTTGCAACAGCTCACTAACTGTCCTGGCTGGAGACAATACAGATTTCTTTATCCTGTGCTTAATTCTCTCTCCACTCACGTTGTTTGTACCTTTAAGACTTGATTACCTGCATTCCAACCATTATTTTGTAAATTGAGTTTGTGTCTTTGTATGGGGCAGCACTCCAAAAGCTACCAAATAAACCTGTTGGACTTTAACCTGGTGTTGTGAGACTTCTTACACAGTCCACTAACACAGGAACCACTCTACAGCAATGATGTAGGATTTTCTAGACAAAGTCAATGTTGATTCACAACCTGTTCACAATGTTGTTCACAAACCTGTGAAGAAGAAAGCCATGTCTGTGCCTGTAAGAAAACCTATAACAAGGCCAATATTTTTAAAGAAGGTGGGACACTGAGAAATGGAATGTAAATAGTCACACATGAATAGGAAAGCATCAGATGTAATCTCTGAGTTCAAGTTAGTTCACTAAATGTGGAACTGTATTTCCTGCATCAAGCACTGAGTGAACCAGAGAAACAGGCTGAGAAACATCAAGATCGTACTGGGTCATAAAACGCTTCAACACACCAGGGTCGAAGCAGAGAATTGCAAAGACCCCAGCAAGAGATGGACAGCTCTGAAAAATCAGCTCCAGTCAATATCAACTTCTGGATCTATAGTCTGGAGCTCATGATATGCCAGCAAAGACAAAAGTTGATAAAATCACAGATATCAGAGACATGCCAAACCCCTCCAATTTTTAAAATCAGAATTATCAAACTAGGAGAAGATGCTGCCATGCTATGATGGTACTGTTTGACATATCCCAGAAGTGATTGGATGCATGTGTCCGACAGTAAAGGAAGCCTATTGTCTTTGCAGCCAAGAGTTTGTCACAGGACCAGGCTAATTGTTCCAACATCGAACGTGAATCTTTAGTTCTGGTTTTCAGCAGAAACCAGTTTCACAGACATCTTTTTGGAAAACACTTTCTGAAGAGACTGTTCATAAATCATTGGAAAGGATGTTGTAAAAACCACTTGTGAGTGCTTCTGTGTGGCTGGGGAGATTTTTGGTGAAGGTTCAAAGATACAATTGTGATGTCGGATGTAATTTGATTTGTTTTGATTTATTATTGTCATGTATTAACACGCAGCGAAAAGTATTGTTTCTTGCGCATTATACAGACAAAACATACCGTTCATAGAAAAGGAAAGGAGAGTGCAGAATGTAATGTTACAGTCATAGCTAGGGAATAGAGAAAAATCAGCTTAATGCGAGGTAGGCCTATTCAGAAGTCTGACAGCAACAGGGAAGAAGGTGTTTTTGAGTCATTTGGTCTGTGACCTAACTCTTTTGTATCTTTTACCCGAAAGAAGAAGGTGGATGAGTGTATATCCAGGGTATGTGGGTGCTTAATTATGCTGGCTGCTTTACTGTGGGAGCAGCAAGTGTTTTCAGAGTCAATGGATGGAAGGCTGGTTTGTGTGATGGATTGGGCTACATTCACAATTTTTTGTAGTTTTTTGTGGTCTTGGGCAGAGCAGGAACCATATCAAGCTGTGATATAAACAGAAATAATGCTTTCTATGATACATCTGTAAAAGTTGGTGAGAATGTAGTTGGCATTTCAAAGTTTGCAATCAAATCAACAGAAGGAATTCTAATTCCATATGGAATTCCTCCGCAATCATGGGCAAAGATTGGCACATTCTTTAGTCACATTCAAGAGAATGATTTCTTCCTCTTCATGGACTAGTTAACAGAACATCTGATCACCAGGCAGTGGAGTAGATCCAGTCCAATGGGATGAAGGAGTACCATATCAAGGGTAGGACTCTTAGCGGTGTTGAGGAGCAGAAGGACCTTAGGGTCCGAGTCCATAGGACTCTTAAATTGGCCTCGCAGGTGGAGGATGTGGTCAAGAAGGTGTATGGTGTACTGGCTTTCATTAATCGAGGGATTGAGTTTAGAAGTTGGCAGGTAATGCTGCGACTTTATAAGACACTTGTCAGACACCTTCCAGGTGTTAGACTTGGAAGTTGGTGAACATTTTGGTGATAGTGACCACAATTCGGTTACGTTCACCTTAGTGATGGATAGGGATAGGCATGAACCTGGGGGCAGTAGTTATAGCTGGGGGAAGGGTAATTATGAGGCCATAAGGAGGGAATTAGGGTGCACAGGTTGGACTAAGAAACTACAGGAACTGGGAACATCTGAAATGTGGAGCTTATTCAAGGAGCAGCTACTGCGAGTCCTTGATAAGTATGTCCCTGTCAGGCAAGGAGGAAATGGTTGAGTAAGGGAACCATGGTGTACTAAAAAAGTTAATTCGCTGGTTAAAAGAAAAAAGGAGGCTTATGTCAGGATGAGGCTTGAAGGCTCAGTTAGTGCAATGGATAGCTATAGATTAGCTAGGAGGGAGCTAAAGACTGAGTTGAGAAGAGCTAAAAGGGGACACGAGAAGACTTTGGCTGATAGGATCAAGGAGAATCCTAAAGCTTTCTTTAGATATGTTAAGAATAGAAGATTGGTTAGGGCAAGATTAGGGCCAGTCATAGACAGCAGTGGGAAGTTGTGCGTGGAGCCTGAAGAGATTGGAGAGGCACTGAACAAATATTTCTCTTCGGTATTCACGCAGGGAGATGTAAATGTAGTTGTGGAGAACACTGGGATACATGGTTGCAAACTGGAAAGTATTGAAGTAGATGAGGAGGATGTGCTAGATATTCTTGAGGGTTTGAAGTTAGATAAGTCCCCTGGGCCGGACGGGATTTACCCTAGGATTCTCTGGGAGGCGAGAGAGGCGATTGCAGAGCCTCTGGCTCTGATCTTCAGGTCGTCGTTGGTTACGGGTATAGTGCCGGAAGACTGGAGGATAGCGAATGTGGTCCCATTGTTCAAGAAGGGGAAGAGAGACTTTCCAGGGAATTATAGGCCGGTGAGTCTTACTTCTGTTGTGGGCAAAGTATTGGAGAGAATTATTAGGGATAGGATTTATAGTTATTTAGAGAGAAATGAATTGATTGGGGATAGTCAGCATGGTTTTGTGAAGGGTAGGTCGTGCCTTACTAACCTTATTGAGTTTTTTGAAAAAGTGACCAAAGAGGTGGATGGGGGTAAGGCAGTTGATGTGGTATATATGGACTTTAGTAAGGCGTTCGATAAGGTGCCCCATGGAAGGCTTCTGCAGAAAATGCAGATGTATGGGATTGAGGGTGATTTAGCTAATTGGATTAGGAATTGGCTAGCAGATAGAAGACAGAGGGTGGTGGTTGATGGAAAATATTCATCGTGGAGTTCGGTTACAAGTGGTGTACCTCAGGGATCTGTTTTGGGGCCCCTGCTGTTTGTAATTTTTATAAATGATCTGGATGAGGGTATTGAAGGATGGATTAGTAAATTTGCGGATGACACCAAAGTCGGAGGAGTGGTAGATAGTGAAGAGGGGTGTTATAGTTTGCAGAGAGACTTGGACAAGTTGCAGAGCTGGGCCGAGAGGTGGCAAATGGAGTTTAATGTGGAAAAGTGTGAGGTAATTCACTTTGGCAGGAATAACAAATGTGTAGAGTATAGGGCTAATGGTAGGACTCTTCATAGTGTTGAAGAACAGAGGGATCTTGGTGTATATGTGCATAGATCCCTGACAGTTGGCAATCAAGTCGATAAGGTTGTTAAGAAGGCATATGGAGTCTTAGCTTTTATTGGTAGGGGGATTGAATTTCGGAGCCGCAACGTCATGTTGCAACTGTACAAACTCTAGTGCGCCCGCACTTGGAGTATTGTGTACAGTTCTGGTCCCCATTATAAGAAGAACATAGAACATAGAACATAGAACAATACAGCACAGAACAGGCCCTTCGGCCTTCGATGTTGTGCCGACCAAAATAAAAAGCAATGCCCCTCTAACTAAACCATTCCCTTCTCATCCATATACTTATCAACTAACCTCTTAAACGCCACCAAACTTGGCGCATCTACAACAGCTGCAGGCAGGGCATTCCACTCCCTAATCACTCTTTGAGTAAAGAACCTACCTCTGATATCCGTCCTATAACTCATACCCCTTAATTTAAAGCTGTGTCCCCTCGTGCTAGCTTTCTCCATCCTAGGAAAAAGGCTATCACTGTCCACCCTATCCAAACCTCTAATTATCTTATATGCTTCAATAAGATCCCCCCTTAGCCGCCTCCTTTCTAACGAAAACAACCTCAAATCCTTCAACCTCTCTTCATAGGACCTGCCCTCCATACCAGGCAACATCCTAGTAAACCTCCTCTGTACCCTCTCCAATGCCTCCACATCTTTCTTATAATGTGGGGACCAGAACTGCACACAATACTCCAAGTGCGGCCGCACTAGAGTTTTGTACAGTTGCAACATGACGTTGCGGCTCCGAAATTCAATCCCCCTACCAATAAAAGCTAAGACTCCATATGCCTTCTTTACAACTTTATCCACTTGACTGCCTACTTTCAGGGATCTATTGACACATACACCAAGATCCTTCTGTTCCTCAACACTATTAAGAGCCCTACCATTAGCCCTATACTCTACACATTTATTGTTCCTGCCAAAGTGCATTACCTCACACTTTTCCACATTAAACTCCATTTGCCACCTCTCGGCCCAGCTCTGCAACTTGTCCAAGTCACTCTGTAAACTAAAACACCCCTCTTCACTATCTACCACACCACCAACTTTAGTATCATCTGCAAATTTACTGATCCATCCCTCAATACCCTCATCCAGATCATTTATAAAAATTACAAACAGCAGGGGCCCCAAAACAGACCCCTGAGGCACACCACTCGTCACCGAACTCCACGATGAAAATCTCCCATCAACCACCACCCTCTGTCTTCTATCTAAAGAGGTAGAGGCATTGGAGAGGGTGCAGAGGAGGTTTACCAGGATGTTGCCTGGTATGGAGGGCAGGTCTTATGAAGAGAGGCTGAGGGATTTGAGGTTGTTTTCGTTAGAAAGACGGTGGCTAAGAGGAGACGTTATTGAAACATATAAGATGATTAGAGGTTTAGATAGGGTGGACAGTGATAGCCTTTTTCCTAGGATGGAGAAAGCTAGCACGAGGGGACATAGCTTTAAATTAAGGGGTGGTAGTTATAGGACGGATGTCAGAGGTAGGTTCTTTACCCAGAGGGTGGTAAGGGTATGGAATGCCCTGCCTGCTGCAGTTGTAGATGCGCCAAGTTTGGTGGCGTTTAAGAGGTTAGTAGATAAGTTTATGGACGAAAAGGGAATGGTTTAGGTTAGAGGGTCATTGCTTTTTCTTAACATCGAAGGCCGAAAGGCCTGTTCTGCGCTGTAATGTTCTATGTTCTATGTACTCCCTTGGAGTACTATGCGCAATTCTGCTCGCCTCACTATAGGAAGGATGTGGAAGCTATTGAGAGGGTGCAGAGGAGATTTACAAGAATGTTGCCAGGATTGGGAGGCATGCCTTATGAAGATAGGTTGAGGGAGCTAGGTCTCTTCTCCCTGGAGAGACGAAGGTTGAGAGGTGACCTGATAGAGGTTTATAAAATATTGAGAGTTATAGACAGGGTGTATTCTCAGAGGCTATTTCCCAGGGCTGAAATGGTCACTATGAGAGGACACAGGTTTAAGGTTCTGGCGAGCAGGTACAGAGGAGATGTCAGGGGTAAAGTTTTTCACTCAGAGGGTGGTAACTGAATGGAATCGGCTGCCATCAGTGGTGCTAAAGGTTTGATAGGGTCTTTTAAGAGACTTCTGGATGAGTATATCGGATTTAATGGGATTGAGAGTTACAGATAGTTCTATAGCCTGGTAGGTATGGATATGATAGGCACAACTTGTGGGCCGAAGGGCCTGTTTGTGCTGTAGTTTTTCTATGTTCTATCAAGTGCAGTGGCTGCAGCTACAATCTGCATTATCCAGAGTCAAATTGGTAGGGTTGAGTGCATGGTTCACACTATCAGGTTGTTAGTTCAGTATAGGCAGACAGATGGCAGGAGAAGATGTTACGATTGTAGTGCTACACCTTTGAATCACTTCTTTGGACAAGGCTGTACCATTGCCTCCAGAGTTGATGTTTTTGAGGGAGATAAGACCTACCCTGCCCAGTCATTGTCTAAATTTTCAACAATAAGAGATATATTTCTTGCCAAACAATGGAAGTTAATGTCGCATGACAGGAAAAGAGAACCAGAGCTGGCTCAATTGCGAGTAGGATAGAATGTTCTCAATCAATTGTCGAGAATAAGACACCCTTCAGGGCCCAATCATACTAGACCAAGGCACACAATGTGAATTGTCAGATAGACCCAAAGTCAACTGTTGCCACATCTGATACTCCTGTTGATTCATGGACAAGGTCAGAAGCAAGGTTTGACAGCAAAGACATTGAAGCCATGTGTACCGAAGCAAAAGGTTAACAAAAGTTCTGATTTGTCAGTGAATCACAAGATAATCACAGCTATGCAGAAGTTTATGGTCACAAAATATGGTCGAATAAGGAAACCTCTACATTTATTGCTGTAATCTTTGCCCTGAACCACAGTCTGGTTGTGCTGTATGTTGGAATCATAGAGGTTTACAGCATTGAAACAGGCCCTTTGACCCAACTTGTCCCTGATCCCCTTTCTTTAAGCCCTAAGCTAGTCCCAGTTGCCCACGTTTGGCCATATCCCTCCAAACCCATCTTACTGACTAACAGTCTAAATGCTTTTTAAAAGACAAAATTGTACCCACCTCTAATATGACCTCTGGCAGCTCATTCCAGACATTCATCATCCTCCAAAATGAAAAAAATTGCCCCTCTGGACTCTTTTGTATCTCTCTCCTCTCACCTTAAACTTATGCCCTTTTGTTTTAGAATCCTCTACTTTTGGGAAAAGATATTGGCAATCTAGTGATCTGTGCCCCTCATTATTTTATAGACCTCTGTAAGATCACCCCTAAGCCTCCTATGCTCCAGAAAAAAAAGTCCCAGCCTGTCCAGCCTCTCCTTATAACTCAATCCATCAAGTCCCGATAACATCCTAGTAAATCTTTTCTGCACTCTTTCTAGTTTAATAATATCCTTTCTATAATAGGGTGACCAGAACTGTACACAGTATTCCAAGTGTGGCCTTACCAATGTTTTGTACAACTTCAACAAGATGTCCCAACCTATTGTACATATGTTTTTTTATTAGTGGGATATATTATTTTGGGGGGAAAAGAGGATATTGTGTGATTACTTTAAGAGACTATGACCCAGAAGTTGTCAATATAAATGGACAGAGTAAGATGTGTATAAAACATCCTCTTGTGCTTGTGGTGTGTATGTATGTTCCATTTCACATTACAATGAAGAACCAACATGTTCTTTGTATATTGTTTGTATTTTTGTGGCTCTTGTATCAATCACACAATAAGAGAACAGAGAATATAACATCATTAACAAACAGGAATGGACATTGATCCAGCAATGTGGATTTTAGGACAGGTACATAAAGGGTTAATCGAAAGGGTAGATTTTAATAAGAACTTTAAATGAAAAGAGAGAGGGGGTTCCGGAATTTCCAAATTTCCAGAATTTGGAGCCTAACCAACTGAAGGCACAGCTGTCAGTGGTGAAGTGAAGGAAACTGAGGAGACACAAGAGCCAGAATTGGAGAAATGCCGAGTTCTCTGAAGATTGTCGGACTGTAGATTAGTTTATAATAATGCATTTAACCACATTCAAGGCAAAATTTCCTAATTTGTCTAATCAGACAGTATCTTATTGTAATACTCTACAGAAAGTTTGCAAAAATGACTCTACTGTGCAGTGATCCAACTGAATAGAGATCAGAACCTGCCTTAAAACGGATGTATCAGCCAGCCTCGTATGATCATCTCTAGATCAGACAAATCAAACCTTGCTCAGGAGACTGAACACACAACCTGGGCAGGCGCTCAGGAACCGCACCAAGGGCACGCTGTCCTGAGACCCGATCAGATAAAACTACACTTGAGGGCTGCCCCGATGATTGAAGATTTGAATGCTCACACGGATCCAAGCTAGCAGTTCCTTCCCAGTGTCACAAGAAACAGACTAACTAATCATTTTGTTGCTGCTTGTGGGATCCTACTGTGTGCAGCGTGGCTCAAACATTTATCCAATTACTGTGCCAGTGATTTCACTATGAAGAATTTTGGGATGTTTTGGAGATGTGATAGATCTTTATGAATGCAAGTCTTTTTAATTCCAAATTGCACTGAGTGTTTATCAAGCAAAGATTTGTCCAAGATATTTTAAATTAATCCCTTTTTAAAATAACAAGTGTTATGAAAAATGGCACTAAACAATGGTGGTGTCTTTTTTTGAGTGAAAAAAACCTTACTTTCCAGTGCGTATTGCTAACTTATTAAAATTGATCAAATGAAAAATGCGATGAATATATAAAAAAATTAAACTGCATTTTAAAAAAAGAGCTTGGCTTGGATTTAATATTTCATAATTGCCAAGGGACATTCTTTCAGATCAATAGATTTTTACTTGAGACATGCGTCAAAAAATAGCAAGCTGTGTCTTAGTCTTTCAGGGAACGCTAGTCCATTTAATTGTTGTGTCTGATGAATGTGAAATATGCCTAACCTGCCCTTCTGTCTTTCCTAAAGGCCTGACTTTGGGCAGATGCTGCCACTTATAATTGGTCGCTGTTTGAGGAATGGCCAGCTCGCCAATAAAGCGTCAACTCTGATGGATCTGTCTCCTCGTTCCCTATCACTTTTATTTCTGTCTCTCCTTTTGTGAAATTTCTTTAATGGCCCATATGTCTGTATCTAAATTATTTCTTTCTCTGCCCACCCACAGAAGCCATCTCTGACCCCCTCCCCCACTATTAAGAGCAAAGAAAATAATTCCCTCGCTCTCTCGATGAATCTGCGCATCTTTGTGAAAATGCAGTGTTAGCATAAAATGCTTCATGCCTTTCACAATATGAAAAAATGATCTTGCCCGCTCTCATCCACACACTGGGGAAGAAACCTAGGGGGTTATTAGAAACCAGTTTCCCCTTGTAAATTGGAAGGGGGAACTGCCCTTTTTGCACCGAGGGACAGTTGCTGTCCTCCTCCACTGCAGGTGCTGTGTGAATTGGAGAAATTGTGGAGAGAGAGAGAGATAGGAATTTCTAGTTTTACAAAACAATTCAAATGATCTCGAGCAATGACATCCTCAAAGTGGTTTTTGTACAAATCTTTCCTTCATGTTTTGGCTGATATCTTTTGG
This sequence comes from Sphyrna mokarran, assembly GCA_024679065.1. Taxonomy (NCBI): domain Eukaryota; kingdom Metazoa; phylum Chordata; class Chondrichthyes; order Carcharhiniformes; family Carcharhinidae; genus Sphyrna; species Sphyrna mokarran. Next base: position 3,034,958 of record JAGIQG010000004.1, on the reverse strand, counting down.
AGTTTTTTTTTCTGTTTTTCTCTCAGTAAACATTTTTGGGGTGTTTTTTTATAGTGAGATTACAGAATTAGGGTGCACTTGATGTGAAGATTACACTGGGAAGAATCCAAAATTGCAATAAAATGACATTTGCATTTACTTGCATTATATCAAACCACTTTGCACAGTTAAATAAGACGTGCAAGCATAATGTGGATAAATGTGAGGTTATCCACTTCCATAGCAAAAATAGGAAGACAGATTATTATTTGAATGGATGTAAATTGAGAAAGGTGGACATTCAGCAAGACCTTGGAGTCCTCGTGCATCAGTCACTGAGGATAAGCGTGCAGATACAGCAGGCAATAAAGAAGGCAAATGGTATGTTGACCTTCATAGCGAGAGGTTTTGAGTGTAGGGATAGGGATGTTTCACTGCAATTTTACAGGGTCTTGGTGAGGCCTTAATTGAGGAAGGATGGCTTTGCTGTAGAGGGAGTACAGCGATGGTTTACCAGGCTGATTCCTGGGTTGGCAGGTCTGCTTTATGTGGAAAGACTGAATTGGTTAGGATTATAATCACCGGAGTTTAGAAGAGTGAGAGGGGATCTACAGAAACTTATAACTCATAGAAACTCATAGAAACTAGGGCAATTTCACATGAATGTAAGCTTTTCTTGTGACTGTTAAATAAGCTTTTAACTTAACATTCTAATAAGGTTAGATAGGGTAGATTCAGAAAGAATGTTCCCCATGTTGGGGGAGTCCAGAACTAGGAGTCATAGTGAATGAGGAGTAAAGCTTTAGGACTGAGATGAGGAGAAATTTCTTCATCCAGAGGATGTGTGGAATTCACAACTACAGAATGTAGTTGAGGCCGACATGTTGTGTAATTTTAAGAAGAAATTAGATATTGCTCTTGGGGCTAAAGGAATCAAGGGATATGGAAGAAAGAGGGATCAGGATATTGAATTCCATGATCAGCCATGATAAAAATGAATGTAGGAGCAGCCTCAAAGGGCCGAATGGCCTCTTCCTGCTTCTAGTTCCTATGTTTCTATGATTACAACAGGTAAAACGGATGAACTTAAAGCTTGGATTTCTACATGGAACTGTGAGGTAGTGGTAATTTTGGAGATTTGGATGAAAGAAGGGCAGGATTGGCAGCTTAGCATTGCAGGATTAGATGCTTCAGGCAAGATAGAGAGGGTGACAAAAGAGGTGGGGCTGTTGCTTTACTGATTAGGGAGAATGTCACAGTGTTACAGAGGGAGGATACCTTGGTGGGATCATGCAGTGAGGCTATATGGGTAGGACTCAGGAACAGGAGCAGTTTGGGTTGTATTACAGACCTCCCAACAGCCAGCACAAAGTGGAGGAACTGATTTGTTAGCAGATTATGGGACAGTATTGTGCTTTAGCCGATTTTAACTTCCTCAACACAGACTGGGATTTCTTTAGTGCCGGGGCTTGGATGGGGCAGAGTTTGTTCAATGTGTCCAAGAGTGCTTCTTGAGGCAATATGTAGATAGTCCAACCCAGGAAAGGGCTTTCTTAGACCTGGTTCTGGGAAACGAGCCTAGACAGGTGATTGATGTCTCTGTGGGGAACCATTCTGGGAACAGTGATCACACATCTATAAGTTCCAAGATACTTGTACAAAAGAATAGAAGTATTCCCAGAATGGAAGTACTGAACTGGGGGAAGGCTGACTGTGACAGTATTCGGCAGGAGCTCGGGAATATAGACTGGAGGCGAATGTTTGAAGGTAAATCCATATCCGATATGTGGGAGTCTTTTAAAAGTCTTAAAAGTTGTTAACACAGAAGTATGTCCTATAAAAATGAAGGATAAAGATGTCAAAATTAGGGAACTCTGGATGACAAGAGATTGTGAGCTTAGCGAAAAAAAAGAAGGGGGCTTACATAAATTTCAGGAAATTGAAGATGGATAAGGCTCTTGAGGAATACAAAGAAAGCAGAACAGAGTTTAAACAAGGACTTAGGAGGGCAAAAAGGGGACCGTGAAATATCCTTGGCAGACAGGGTTAAGGAGAATCCCAAGGCTTTTTATGCATATATAAGGAGGGATAGGGTTCTTAAGGGAAAGGTACATCCATTCAAGGACAGTGGAGGAAATTTGTGAGTGGAGCCAGATGAGGTGGGTGAGGTCCTTAATGTGTACTTTGCATCAATATTCACAAAGGAGAAGGATGTGGTGAATGGTGAGAGTAGAAAGGAGGATATTAACATCCTAGAACATGCTGAGATAAAAAAGGAGGAAATCTTGCAGGTTTTGAAAAAGATTAAGGTGGGCAAGTCCCCAGGGCCAGATAGGACTTACCCAGAATACAGAGAAAGATGAGGGAAGAAATTGCTGAAGCCTTGGCCAAAGGTTTTGTATCCTCTTTAGCCACAGGCAAGATGCCAGAGGATTGGAGAGTAGCTGACATTGTTCCTCTGTTTAAAAAGGCAGAGTAAGAAGTTTCACACCTGGTTAAAATCCAAGAAGTTTATTTGGAATCATGAGCTTTCAGAGCGCTGTTCCTTCATCAGGTGAGTGAAGGTAGGTTCACAAACACGGCATATATAGGCAAAGTCACGCTGCAAGATAATTACAGATTTGAGTGTGAAGAATGGTTGGAATGCGAGTCTTTACAGGTACAAACAGTATGTGTGTACAGAGGGCTAATTACAAGTGAATTGTCTCAAGTCAGAACAGTTAGTAGGATTTTACAAGCTCAGACAGTATACTGTCATGTAGTGTGACATGAACCCAAGATCCTAGTTGAGGCTGTTCTTATGGATATGGAACTTGGCTATCAGTTTCTGCTCAGTGATTCTGCATTGTCATATATGTTGAAGGTTCCCTGGACAATGCTTGCTCAAAGATCAGAGGCTGAATGCCCATGACTGCTGAAGTATTCCCCAACTGGAAGGGAACACTGCTGCCTGGTGACTGTTGCTACATTGTTGTAGCACCTGCATGGTCTCACCAAAGTACCACACCTTGGGACAGCAGTTGGAAAATTGTGTACAATTCTGGTGACCACATTACTGGAAAGATGTTGATGCATTGGACAGGGGCAGAATAGATTTTCCAGGATGTTGCCTGGTTTGGAGGATACAGACAATGAAGAAAGTTGAAGAAACTTTAGTTGTTTCCGTTGGAGAGTTGGAGGATGAGGGAAACCCGAGAGAGGTTTACAAGATTATAACAGGCTTGGATTGGGTGGAAAGTCGGAGTCTTTCTCCCAGGGTCAAAGGGTCAATTATTCAGGGCTTGTGTGGAAAGTGAGAGGGGGAAAGTTTAAAGAGCTGTGAGGGGCAGTTTTTCACACAGAGGGTGGTGAGTGCCTGGAATGCACTGCCGGAGGAGATGACGGAAGTAGATTCTATAACAACTTTCAAAAGGCATCTGGATAGATACAGGAATAGACAGGGAATAGAGGGATATGGACCACACAGAGGCAAGAAAATATTAGAGAGGCATCTGTATTGGCACAAACTTGGTAGATCGAAGGGCCTGTCCCTGTGCTGTATTGATCTTTGTTCAGCGGTTGGAAGGAAAACATCAAGTGCTGTTATTGTTTCTGTTCTCAGGATATCTGCTGCGTAATGAGTGCATATCATCATGTCAGCACTCAGATGATAAGTGGACAGACTAGGTTTCGATGCCCTCCAGAGTGGAATAGCTAGCCTTACGGTGTTGACTCAGTCGTGATCTCTTGAGAAGAGCGCCACAGGCTAGCCGCTGAACCGCACCTTGGCAAGAAGTGGGTGAATGTGAATGAAATGACTGTCACGCTTCTTTGATCTTTGCAACTGTGACTCTGAAGGTCACAAAGAGCAGGGCCACACAAAAGGCCAAGCTTCATGCAGATAAAGGCAGTGCCTCTTAATCCCATACACCTGAAGGCATGTTGTTTTCTTGTTTTCCAGTTATGTTGCATGGCTTTATCAGATCTTCTTTCATGCAAAGATGAGTTATTAATATTCAAGGTACCAACACAACTATCAAGCTGCTTTGTTTTGATCAAATGTTGACAGCCCTACATTTTCCATTTTTACTTCAGATTTCCAATGTCTGCAGTCACATATTTATTCATTATCTTTTGAGTCATTTTAATGAAAGTATTAAAAAGGGAGGAAAGAAGCTGCTAAATCAGGGTTAATCTATACAGCCAGATTACAACACACATCTGCTCCCAGCTGTGATGGTGTTTACCGATATGATATTCCGGGCTGCCCTCGAGAAATATGCTACAGGGTATCTCCCATAGTCATGGCAAAAAACATGGCAGATCTCATTAGAACATAAGAAGAGCAGGAGTCGGCCATCTGACCCCTTGAACCTGCCCCACCATTCCATAAGATCATGGCTGATCTTTTTGTGGACTCAGCTCCACTTACCCGCCCACTCACCATGACCCTTAATTCCTTTACTGTTCAAAAATTTATCTACCCTTGCCTTAAAAACATTCAGTGAGGTAGCCTCAACTGCTTCACTGGACAGGGAATTCCACAGATTCACAACCCTTTGTGTGAAGAAGTTCCTCCTCAACTCAGTCCTAAATCTGCTCCCCCTTATTTTGAGACTATGCTTCCTCATTCTAGTTTCAGTGGAAACAACTTCCCTGCTTCTATCTAATCTATTCCCTTCATAATCTTGCATGTTTCTATAAAATCTCCCCTTGTTCCTCTGAATTCCAATGATTATAGCCCCAGTCTACTCAGTCTGTCCTCATAAGCCAAACTCCGGAATCAACCTAGTGAAGCTCCTCTGCCCCCCCTCCAGTGCCAGTGTATCCTTTCTCAAGTAAGGAGACCAAAACTGTACACAGTACTCCAGGTGTGGCCCCAACACTTTATACAGCTGCAACATAACTTCACTATTTTTAAACTCCAATCCTCTACTAATGAAGGATAAAATTCCATTTGCCTTCCTAATTACATGCTGCACCTGCAAACTAACTTTTTGTGATTTATGCACAAGGAGTCCCAGGTCCCTCTGCACAGCAGCATGCCGCAATTTTATTATTTAAATAATAGTCTATTTTGCTTTTATCCCTTCCTTATGAAGAGAGGCTGAGGGATTTGAGGTTGTTTTCGTTAGAAAGAAAGCAGCTAAGAGGGGACCTGATTGAAACATATAAGACATTCTTTCGATATGTTAAGAATAGAAGATTGGTTAGGGCAAGATTAGGGCCAGTCATAGATAGCAGTGGGAAGTTGTGCGTGGAGCCTGAAGAGATTGGCGAGGCACTGAATAAATATTTCTCTTCGGTATTCACGCAGAGTGCTGGAAATGTAGCTGTGGAGAGCACTGAGGTACAGGGTTGCAAATTGGGGAGTATTGTAGTAGATAGGGAGGATGTGTTAGAAATTCTCGAGGGTTTGAAGTTGGATAAGTCCCCTGGGCCGGACGGGATTTACCCTAGGATTCTCTGGGAGGCAAGAGAGGAGATTGCAGAGCCTCTGGCTCTGATCTTCAGGTCCTCGTTGGTTACGGGTGTGGTTCCGGAGGACTGGAGGATGGCGAATGTGGTCCCATTGTTTAAGAAGGGGAAGAGAGACCTTCCTGGGAATTATAGGCCAGTGAGTCTTACTTCTGTGGTGGGCAAGGTATTGGAGAGAATTATTAGGGATAGGATTTATAGTTATTTAGAGAGAAATGAATTGATTGGGGATAGTCAGCATGGTTTCGTGAAGGGTAGGTCATGCCTTACTAACCTCATTGAGTTTTTTGAGAAAGTGACCAGAGAGGTGGATGGGGGTAAGGCGGTTGATGTAGTATATATGGACTTTAGTAAGGCTTTTGATAAGGTGGCCCATGGAAGACTTCTACAGAAAATGCAGATGTGTGGAATAGAGGGTGATTTAGCTAATTGGATTAGAAATTGGCTGGCAGATAGAAGACAGAGGGTGGTGGTTGATGGGAGATTTTCTTCGTGGAGTTCGGTGACGAGTGGTGTGCCTCAGGGGTCTGTTTTGGGGCCCCTGCTGTTTGTAATTTTTATAAATGATCTGGATGAGGGTATTGAGGGATGGATCAGTAAATTTGCAGATGATACTAAAGTTGGTGGTGTGGTAGATAGTGAAGAGGGGTGTTTTAGTTTACAGAGTGACTTGGACAAGTTGCAGAGCTGGGCCGAGAGGTGGCAAATGGAGTTTAATGTGGAAAAGTGTGAGGTAATGCACTTTGGCAGGAACAATAAATGTGTAGAGTATAGGGCTAATGGTAGGGCTCTTAATAGTGTTGAGGAACAGAAGGATCTTGGTGTATGTGTCAATAGATCCCTGAAAGTAGGCAGTCAAGTGGATAAAGTTGTTAAGAAGGTATACAGAGTCTTAGCTTTTATTGGTAGGGGGATTGAATTTCGGAGCCGCAACGTCATGTTGCAACTGTACAAAACTCTAGTGCGGCCCGCACTTGGAGTATTGTGTGCAGTTCTGGTCCCCACATTATAAGAAAGATGTGGAGGCATTGGAGAGGGTACAGAGGAGGTTTACTAGGATGTTGCCTGGTATGGAGGGCAGGTCCTATGAAGAGAGGTTGAAGGATTTGAGGTTGTTTTCGTTAGAAAGGAGGCGGCTAAGAGGGGATCTTATTGAAGCATATAAGATAATTAGAGGTTTGGATAGGGTGGACAGTGATAGCCTTTTTCCTAGGATGGAGAAAGCTAGCACGAGGGGACACAACTTTAAATTAAGGGGTATGAGTTATAGGACGGATATCAGAGGTAGGTTCTTTACTCAAAGAGTGATTAGGGAGTGGAATGCCCTGCCTGCAGCTGTTGTAGATGCGCCAAGTTTGGTGGCGTTTAAGAGGTTAGTTGATAAGTATATGGATGAGAAGGGAATGGTTTAGTTAGGAGGGGCATTGCTTTTTATTTTGGTCGGCACAACATCGAAGGCCGAAGGGCCTGTTCTGTGCTGTATTGTTCTATGTTCTATGTTCTATGTTCTAAGCGATTAGAAGTTTAGATAGGGTGGACAGTGATAGCCTTTTTCCTAGGATGGAGAAAGCTAGCACGAGGGGACATAGCTTTAAATTAAGGGGTGGTAGTTATAGGACGGATGTCAGAGGTAGGTTCTTTACCCAGAGGGTGGTAAGGGTATGGAATGCCCTGCCTGCTGCAGTTGTAGATGCGCCAAGTTTGGTGGCGTTTAAGAGGTTAGTAGATAAGTTTATGGATGAAAAGGGAATGGTTTAGGTTAGAGGGTCATTGCTTTTTCTTAATTGGTCGGCGCAACATCGAAGGCCGAAGGGCCTGTTCTGCGCTGTAATATTCTTGTTCTATGTTCTAAAATGGATGACCTCACATTTACCAACATTGTCCTCCATTTGCCAAACCCTTGCCCATTCATGTTGACTATCCATATCCCTTTGCAGAGTTTCAGTGTCCTCTGCACACTTTTCTCTGCCACCCATCTTATGTCTTCTGTGTTAGCCTTTGCTGCCAGATGATTGGAACATTGTTATGTGCGTAAACTGGGAGTGAACCACAGATCGAATTCTGTCTCGTGTCTCTGCTCTCCAATGCCATGTTTGCACTGGCTTTTACCAGTGCTGCTTCCATACTCATCCCAGCATCTGCTGCCTGGGTATAGCACAATGTGCAGCAATGCCAGGGTTGAGTAGCTAAAGACATTGTGGCTGGAATGATCCATTAAGACTCACCCAGGCTCTCGGCACCCAAAATGCAGCTCCATCATTGTTTTCATCGATTGTTCCTGTTCAAATATTTTGATGAGTAAATCAGAAATATGTCACATTCATACAGCATATGTTGGAGAGATTGTCATTTTTTGTTGAAACACATGTCTCTGTCTCAGAAAGATACTGGTTGCGTGATCTTGCCTGTATTGGAGAGATAATGGTTAAATGTTCCTGCCTTCAAGCTGGGAGTTTTCATTCTTCATTTGAATTCATTCTTGGGATGTGGACGCTGAGCAAGGTGACATTTGTTATTAATCCCTAACTGACAATGAACATTGCTGGTGAACTATCGCCTTAAATGGCTGAATCCAGATGCTATGATCATGTTTGTCCTTATCGTAATGGTTTGTAATGTTTTGGCAAAATTACAATTTCACCCAGTCACTTCACGGGCAGCCACCGATCTCAGTGTTGCACACAGGCCCGTAGCAACAGAAACGGTAGGTTCTTTTCTCTAAAGGATGTGAGTGAAGCAGTTGGGTTTCTACAGCAATCACCAGCTCTGTGGTCACTTTTACTGGTAGCAGTTCTTAACATGTTGATTTTTAAATATACATACATATATTCTTCAGTGATATGATGGGATTTGAAGTTGTATTCTCTGGATTTTCAGTGCTATAGCAGAACCATGCTGATGTTTGCTGGTGTTTGATGTGGCTCAGGAAGTAGCATTTTTCCCTCTGAATCAGAAGGTTGTGGTTTCAGGTTCCAGCCAAGAAACGTGAGCATGAAGTAATCAGGGCTGCCACTCCAACACTGAGGGCGTGTTCCCTTTTGGATGCACCACGTTTCAGAGTGAAACTGAGCTGCTGTCTGTCTCTTGAGCTGCATGTAAACAATCCCACACCACACTTCTGCTGCCCTAGCCAATGCTTTATTTCTCAATCAACATAAAAATAGATTATCTGACTATTTTCAAATTACTGTTTGTGGGGGCTTGTGAAAATTGCCTGCTGAATTTCACTTCAAAGAACTTAACTGGCTATAAAGCACTTTGTGCTGTCCTAGGTCACAAAAGGCATGTTTTTCATTCTTGAGCATTGACTGGTGTCGAATAGGGGTCCGTTAGTCTTCTGAGAGAGTGAGACAGGACAGAGCTGAATTTGGAGAGGAGTCACAGAAGTCACTTTGATTCCAGTTTGAAATGGGAAGTTGTCCTGCCCTAGTAAGTTATCCTTATTGGTGCTTAGCCCAGTCCAACACTGGTATCTCCACATCAAAGTTGTCCTAACTCAGGGCACCAAGAGTTCAGAGTTCAAGTGTATCATGACGTAAATAAAAGATAAATAGTTTCTGTTCTCTTGGAATCATCACATCAGTATAACAGCACAGTCTGTCTCTCCTTACCACCCTCTGTTTTCAGTAAGGTATGTTTTTTTTGGAATCAACTTTTGAGATGATCAAGGTGGCACATGTTTCTACTGGAGAATAAAGCAATTTACATTCCACACATCAAACCCTCATCACACCTTCTCCTGTACTGCACTGTCAGACACAGAGTAAAGTTCCTTCTACACTGGCTGTCAGGAAGCCTGAGGCAAGTACAGCATGGGTTACATGTAAAGTAAAGCTCTCATTACAAAGTCTCCATCAAACACTCCTTAGGCAGATACAACACAGATTAGATACAGCGTAAATCTCCCTTTACACTGTCCCCTTCTCAGGACAGATAAAGTAGGGGCTGGATACAGAATAAAGCTCCCTCTACACTATCCCCATCAAACACTCCCTGGACAGGTACAGCATGGGGTTAGATACAGACTAAAGCTCCCTCTACACTGTCCCCCATCAAACACTCCCTGGACAGGTACAGCACGGGGTTAGATACAAACTAAAGCTCCCTCTACACTATCCCCATCAAACACTCACTGGACAGGTACAGCACGGGGTTAGATACAGACTAAAGCTCCCTCTACACTATCCCCATCAAACACTCCCAGCGCAGGTACAGCACTGGGTTAGATACAGAGTAAACCTCCCTCCACACTGTCTCCATCAAACACTCACAGGACAGGTACAGCACAGGGTTAGATACAGAGTAAAGCTCCCTCCACACTGTCTCCATCAAACACTCCCAGCACAGGTACAGCATGGGGTTAGATACAGAGTAAAGCTCCTTGTACACTGTCCCCATCAAACACTCACAGGATAGGTACAGCACAGGGTTAGGTACAGAGTAAAGCTCCCTCCACACTGTCTCCATCAAACATTCCCAGGACAGGTACAGCATGGCGTTAGATACAGAGTAAAGATCCCTCTACACTGTCCCTATCAAACACTCCCAGGACAGGTACAGCACGGGGTTAGATACAGAGTAAAGCTCCCTCTACACTGTCCCTATCAAACACTCCCAGGACAGGTACAGCACGGGGTTAGATACAGAGTAAAGCTCCCTCTACACTGTCCCCATCAAACACTCCCAGGACAGGTACAGCACGGGGTTAGATACAGAGTAAAGCTCCCTCTACACTGTCCCCCATCAAACACTCCCAGGACAGGTACAGCACGGGGTTAGATACAGAGTAAAGCTCCCTCTACACTGTCCCCATCAAACACTCCCAGGACAGGTACAGCACGGGGTTAGATACAGAGTAAAGCTCCCTCTACACTGTCCCCATCAAACACTCCCAGGACAGGTACAGCACGGGGTTAGATACAGAGTAAAGCTCCCTCTACACTGTCCCCCCATCAAACACTCCCAGGACAGGTACAGCACGGGGTTAGATACAGAGTAAAGCTCCCTCTACACTGTCCCCCATCAAACACTCCCAGGACAGGTACAGCACGGGGTTAGATACAGAGTAAAGCTCCCTCTACACTGTCCCCCATCAAACACTCCCAGGACAGGTACAGCACGGGGTTAGATACAGAGTAAAGCTCCCTCTACACTGTCCCCCATCAAACACTCCCAGGACAGGTACAGCACGGGGTTAGATACAGAGTAAAGCTCCCTCTACACTGTCCCCCATCAAACACTCCCAGGACAGGTACAGCACGGGGTTAGATACAGAGTAAAGCTCCCTCTACACTGTCCCCATCAAACACTCCCAGGACAGGTACAGCACGGGGTTAGATACAGAGTAAAGCTCCCTCTACACTGTCCCCATCAAACACTCCCAGGACAGGTACAGCACGGGGTTAGATACAGAGTAAAGCTCCCTCTACACTGTCCCCCATCAAACACTCCCAGGACAGGTACAGCACGGGTTAGATACAGAGTAAAGCTCCCTCTACACTGTCCCCCATCAAACACTCCCAGGACAGGTACAGCACGGGGTTAGATACAGAGTAAAGCTCCCTCTACACTGTCCCCCTATCAAACACTCCCAGGACAGGTACAGCAGGGTTAGATACAGAGTAAAGCTCCCTCTACACTGTCCCCCATCAAACACTCCCAGGACAGGTACAGCACGGGGTTAGATACAGAGTAAAGCTCCCTCTACACTGTCCCCATCAAACACTCCCAGGACAGGTACAGCACTGGGTTAGATACAGAGTAAAGCTCCCTCTACACTGTCCCCCCATCAAACACTCCCAGGACAGGTACAGCACAGGTTAGATACAGAGTAAAGCTCCCTCTACACTGTCCCCCCATCAAACACTCCCAGGACAGGTACAGCACGGGGTTAGATACAGAGTAAAGCTCCCTCTACACTGTCCCCCATCAAACACTCCCAGGACAGGTACAGCACGGGGTTAGATACAGAGTAAAGCTCCCTCTACACTGTCCCCCCATCAAACACTCCCAGGACAGGTACAGCACGGGGTTAGATACAGAGTAAAGCTCCCTCTACACTGTCCCCCCATCAAACACTCCCAGGACAGGTACAGCACAGGGTTAGATATAGAGTAAAGCTCCCTCTACACTGACCCCATCAAACACTCCCAGGACAGGTACAGCACGGGGTTAGATACAGAGTAAAGCTCCCTCTACACTGTTCCCCATCAAACACTCCCAGGACAGGTACAGCACGGGGTTAGATACAGAGTAAAGCTCCCTCTACACTGTCCACATCAAACACTCTCAGGACAGGTACAGCACAGGGTTAGATACAGAGTAAAGCTCCCTCTACACTGTCCCCCATCAAACACTCCCAGATCAGGTACAGCACGGGGTTAGATACAGAGTAAAGCTCCCTCTACACTGTCCCGCCATCAAACACTCCCAGAACAGGTACAGCACAGGTTAGATACAGAGTAAAGCTCCCTCTACACTGTCCCCATCAAACACTCCCAGGACTGGTACAGCACGGGGTTAGATACAGAGTAAAGCTCCCTCTACACTGTGCCCATCAAACACTCCCAGGACAGGTACAGCACGGGGTTAGATACAGAGGATAGATCCCTCCACACTGTCTCCATCAAACACTCCCAGGACAGGTACAGCACAGGGTTAGATACAGAGTAAAGCTCCCTCTATACTGTCCCCCCATCAAACATTCCCAGAACAGGTACAGCACAGGTTAGATACAGAGTGAAGCTCCCTCTGCACTGTCCCCCCATTAAACACTCGCAAGACAGGTACAGCACAGGGTTAGATACAGAATAAAGCTCCCTCTACACTGTCCCCCCATCAAACACTCCCAGGACCGGTACAGCACAGGGTTAGATACAGAGTAAAGCTCCCTCTACAATGTCCCCATCAAACACTCCCAGGAGAGGTACAGCACGGGGTTAGATACAGAGTAAAGTTCCCTCTACACTGTCCCTATCAAACACTCCCATGACAGGTACAGCACGGGGTTAGATACAGAATAAAGCTCCCTCCACACTGTCTCCATCAAACACTCCCAGGACAGGTACAGCACAGAATTAGATACAGAATAAAGCTCCCTCCACACTGTCCCCATCAAACACTCCCAGGACAGGTGCAGCACGGGGTTAGATACAGAGTATAGCTCCCTCCACACTCTCTCCATCAAACACTCCCAGGACAGGTACAGCACAGGGTTAGATGCAGAGTAAAGCTCCCTCTACACTGTCCCCCCATCAAACACTCCCAGAACAGGTACAGCACAGGTTAGATACAGAGTAAAGCTCCCTCTACACTGTCCCCATCCAGCACTCCCAGGACCGTTACAGCACAGGGTTAGATACAGAGTAAAGCTCCCTCTACACTGTCCCCATCTAACACTCCCAGGACAGGTACAGCACAGGGTTAGATACAGAGTAAAGCTCCCTCAACACTGTCTCCATCAAACTCTCCCAGGACAGGTACAGCACAGGGTTAGATGCAGAGTAAAGCTCCCTCTACACTGTCCCCATCAAACACTCCCAGGACAGATACAGCATGGGGTTAGATACAGAGTAAAGCTCCCTCTACACTGTCTCCATCAAACACTCCCAGGACAGGTACAGCACGGGGTTAGATACAGAGTAAAGCTCCCTCTACACTGTCCCCATCAAACACTCCCAGGACAGGTACAGCACGGGGTTAGATACAGAGTAAAGCTCCCTCTACACTGTCCCCATCAAACACTCCCAGGACAGGTACAGCACGGGGTTAGATACAGAGTAAAGCTCCCTCTACACTGTCCCCATCAAACACTCCCAGGACAGGTACAGCACGGGGTTAGATACAGAGTAAAGCTCCCTCTACACTGTCCCCCATCAAACACTCCCAGGACAGGTACAGCACGGGGTTAGATACAGAGTAAAGCTCCCTCTACACTGTCCCCATCAAACACTCCCAGGACAGGTACAGCACGGGGTTAGATACAGAGTAAAGCTCCCTCTACACTGTCCCCCATCAAACACTCCCAGGACAGGTACAGCACGGGGTTAGATACAGAGTAAAGCTCCCTCTACACTGTCCCCCATCAAACACTCCCAGGACAGGTACAGCACGGGGTTAGATACAGAGTAAAGCTCCCTCTACACTGTCCCCCATCAAACACTCCCAGGACAGGTACAGCACGGGGTTAGATACAGAGTAAAGCTCCCTCTACACTGTCCCCCATCAAACACTCCCAGGACAGGTACAGCACGGGGTTAGATACAGAGTAAAGCTCCCTCTACACTGTCCCCCATCAAACACTCCCAGGACAGGTACAGCACGGGGTTAGATACAGAGTAAAGCTCCCTCTACACTGTCCCCATCAAACACTCCCAGGACAGGTACAGCACGGGGTTAGATACAGAGTAAAGCTCCCTCTACACTGTCCCCCATCAAACACTCCCAGGACAGGTACAGCACGGGGTTAGATACAGAGTAAAGCTCCCTCTACACTGTCCCCCATCAAACACTCCCAGGACAGGTACAGCACGGGGTTAGATACAGAGTAAAGCTCCCTCTACACTGTCCCCATCAAACACTCCCAGGACAGGTACAGCACGGGGTTAGATACAGAGTAAAGCTCCCTCTACACTATCCCCATCATGCACATCTTCGGTATTTGTGTTGCATGATTGCATTAAAAGCCGGTCACATGCTGGTGATGTCATTAGGCTGTTTCACTGGCTGCTGATAATTTTCAGTTCCTGTTTTACACAGAGAACATCCCTTCCAATAAACCTATTGCATATTGCATTGAATCAATGCATGCAAACTATGTCTTTTACTTTTTGTTTAAAATACACCGCCTCTGACAGTAAGAACATTACAAAAAGAAAACAAGCGATGAGAATAGGATTTTGTTTTGTCAAGAACATTGAGAAAAGATTCTAAGTAAAGAAAAAAAAATTCCTGGATCCTCACACTTTGAATATTAGAAGGGTGAAGAAAAACAACAACAGAGTTAAGGATTGACTTGCCAGTGCGGGAAGACCAAGCAAGAAACAAGCTTTGTGTGGTTTTAAAAGAGGCAAGGGCTGGAGATGGGCGGGTGTGGGAGGTGGGGAGGATAGTTCTGATCAGAGCAAGGTGAGATTTCAGGCAGTATCTGGCATAAGAAGGGACGCTTTGCTGTGTGGCTGGGGCCGTTTGATGACCTTCCGGATAAGAAAGGGAGTATTGGGAAGATAGTAAATGAAAATATAACTGAACAGTCTTGACTCATTGATGCTTGCAAGAGGAATGGCAGGTTGGTTAGAGTCCATGGGTACTTTCAATGAAGAGAATGAACGGAGTTCCAATACAAAACCTTTTCTGTACTTTGTACAAACAAATAAAATTGCAAGTGAGTCTCTGATAACAGCTTTTCTCGGTAGAATAGTAAAGAAGACCTTCAATTTGCTCCAGAGCTCGGTTCATCCAGCAAACCCAGGAACCAAAACTTACAACAACTTGACAAAGGTCCTTGAAGAGCATCGCTCTCCAAAAGCATTGATCATCGGGGAATGGTTCAGATTCCACCGAAGGAATCAAGTGGAAGACGAAATCATTGCCCAGTTTTTGACAACCGTAAAAAGGCTGGCACAACATTGAGAGATTGGTGACTGATGAGAAGATTCTCTTTGAGATTGTCTCGTTTGGGGTTTCCAAAATGAGACTATCCAAAGAAGATTGATTACTGAACGTGTTTTGACTTTAAAGACAGCAGTTGTCGCAACAGTCTGTGAAAGAGGCTTCACAGCAGGAAAGAGTGCAGGAATGAAGATCCACAAGTTAGGAATAGCTCATAAGCAGTCAAATCAGGAGCAAGTGTGTCACAGCTGTGTCCAAATGGGCTATTCAGCGAGTGAATGCTAGAACAAGGATAATCAGTGCATGAATTGTGGCAAAGTGGGGCACAATGCTAAAGCTCATAGCCTTGTGACTGATAAGCAAAGTTATACCTCATAATAAAACAGACATTCACATGAATATAAAATTGGCTGACAGGAAGTGTGGTCAATGAATATTTTTCAGACTGCAGAAAGTTTTGTAATGGAGTTCTCCAGGCATTGGTGTGAGAACCCTTGCTTGTTCTGACATGTTAATGACCTAGACTTTGGCATATAGGGCCCAATTTTCAGATTATATAAAACTTGAAAGCATTGTGAAGTGTGAGAACTTCAAAAGAACATACATAGTGAAATTGGCAGACAAATGGTGGGTGGAGTTGGCAGACAAATAGCGGATGAAATGTGATTGACTTTGGTGGTTAAAATGTGGAGAGACAATATTAAATAAAAAAAGCACAATTCTAAAGTGGGTGCATGAGCAGAGGAACCTGGGTGTATAAGCGCATAAATTACTGAAGGCAATAGAACATGTTGAGAGAGTGGCAATAAAGCGTACAGTATCCTAGTTTTTTTTATGAATAGTAAGGGTCTCCTTCAATCCCTTGTGATAAAGGCTGACATGCCATTTACCTTCCTAATTGCTTGGTGTACCCAAGTGCTAACTTCTTGTGTTGCTTGTACAAAAAGTGTACACAACTCTCCAATTCAAATCACTTTGAGATTATCAGTCAGGCTTGCACTGTGGCTCTCATCTGCGTGCTTGAAGCTACATATGTTCACACACAGGGCCAGGTCCATGGATTGCACCATCTTCAGCTTGGAGGGCAGCCATTCCCTGGTTCACACTCCATTGCAATGGCTTGACAATTGGAGTCGAGCTCCCTGGTTTGAATTTGAGCAAAAAACTGGGCAGTTAGCTATTCCCTGATGCATTCTCCATAGCAACATCTCTACCAATCTGAATCCACTTACCAACTAATTGGCAATCTTCTCATGCAGTGCAAATTGTTGTTCCTTTGCTATTGGTATTCTTTTGAACTGTGCTGATGAGTACAAGACGAGAAGCTTTGACAGCATGTCTCTTTTTTCAGCAATATACTAAATCTACTAGCTGTAGTTTTGTCCAATTAGTTACATGCTCAAAAATCTCGAATAAATTTGTCAAAATGCATTACTGTTTTGTGAAACCATGTTGACCTTGTGTGATTATGCTATGGTTTTTAATATGCATGGTTAACAGGTTCCTAATAATAAATTCCACCATTTTCCCAGTGACTGATAAGACTCTAACTGACCTTTTATTCTCTTTTTCTCTCTCCCTCATTTTTTAAATAACAGTGTTTTTTTTGCTTATTTCTAATCTTCTTGACTTTGGAAAATCTGATCCACTATCTTTATTGCTTCCTCTTTAGAACTCTGGTATGTAAATCCTGCAGATTTTAGTTCTTTTAGGTTTATTTAATACATTATTAATTATTATACATTCCTCATTTTTATGTGTTTAATGTTTTTGCCATTTCCCTATTCCCCATGATAATGTCTGCTGTCTCTAAGGGATCAAATTTTATTCTAGCTGCTCTCCATCCTTTTATATACTTGTAAAAGTTCTTATCTGTTTTTCTATTATTGACTCGTTTACTCTCTCTCATCTTATTTTCTTTACCATTTTATTAACTTTTTTGTTGTTCTTTATAGACATCTAAATTTCTCCCAATCCTCAGGCTTATTACCATTCTTTCCAACATTATAAGCCTTTTAAAAAAAACCTAATATTGTTCTTACCTTCCCCAGTGAGCCAATGAGATCTTTCTAATAGAGTTCTGTTTATTTAATGTTCCTAATTTATTTTACATCTTAAAATTTCTTTCACCGTGTTTTGGGCCACTTGTCTTAATGAGCTGAGTCTCAGCTGCCCTCTGAACTGGCCTAGCAAGCTACTTAGTTGTGTCAATGACTATAACAGCACCTTCTTAAGGGCAACTAAGAATGGGCAATAAATGCTGGATAGCCAGCAATGCGCAAAGCCCATGAATAAATAAAAAGAAATTCCTAAGATTTTACTCTATGCACCTGCCATTTGGACATCTAAATGCACTACATCTACAGGTTTCCCTCTAACTAATCTCCCTGCTACATCCTCAAAGAATTCAAGCAAAATTGTTAAACATGATTTACCTTTGATAAAACCATGTAAATTAACTTTGAGCTTTCATAAATGATTAGCTATTCCCTCTTTGATATCACTGCAGCATCTTGCCAATAATAGATGTTAAGCTAACTGGTCTGTTGCTCCCTGCCTTCTTTTAATGCTTTTTGAATTTGCTATTTTCCAATCTTCTGGTAACTGCCCGAAATTTAGCAAGTTATGTAAAATTTCAGCCATTTGGGTCCACTATCTCTGTAGCCACTTCCATTAGAATCCCGGCAATACAGAAGTAGGCCATTTGGCCCATCAAGTCTGTACCAACCACATCTGACTCGGGCCCTGACTCCAACATTTATCACACTAATCCCCCTGACACTAGGTCAATTTAACGTAGCCAGTCAACTTAGCTCACACATCTTTGGATTGTGGGAGGAAAACTAGAGCTATCCGGAGGAAACCCACGCAGACATGGGGAGAAAGTGCAAACTCCACACAGGCAGTGACCCAAGACCAGCATCGAACCCAGGTCCCTGGTGCTGTGAGACAGCAGTGCTAACCACTGTGCTACCCATTAAAACCCTAGTGTGCAGTTCACTGGGTCCTGGCGATTTGTCTTCCTTTAGCTCCTTGAGTTTCTCTAATATTCTATCCCTTATGTTTGGGATTTTTGTAAGTTCTACCATGTTATTTAAAATCAGTGCATCAAGGTCTTCTGTGGTGAAGACTGATGCAAAAAAATTATTTAGTATATCTGCCATTTCTTTGTTTTCTACTATCAGTTGACCTGCCTTGTTCAGTAGCAGTCCCACGTTTACCTTAGCCGACTGCTTTCTATTCATCTATCTAGAGAAACTCTTTCTATTTGTTTTTATGCTGCTTGCAAATTTTCTCTAAAATACATTTTCTCCTTTATTAACATTTTAGGTTTTCCTGCTGAACCCTAAAAACTTCCCAGTCCTCTGGTCTCCCACTATCACTTACCACTTTTCTATTTAATATTATCCTTGTCCTCCTGTGTTAACCATGAATTTTTCTCTTTCATGTGAAATCCCTTTTTGTGATTGGAATAAATTCTTGCTGAGCATTTTAGACCAGCTGTTTGAATATCTGTCACTGGTCATCTACTGACCTGTACCTTAGCTTGTATACCCAGTTCACCTATGACAACTCCTCCCTCATATCATTGTAATTGCCCTTATTTAAGCTGCAGACCCTGGTTATGGACATATGGTGTTCACCGTCAAACTGTATTTGGAATTCTATCATGTTGTGGTCATTACCCCCCAGGGGATCCTGAATTCCACAAGATCCCTCATTAATCCTTCTTCATTACACAAAAACAAATCTAAAACAGCCCATTCCGGGTAGGTTCCACAATATACTACTCTAAAAAGCAGTCCCTGATACACTCACAAATTCTTCTTCTATGTTACTCTTGCCAGTTTTATCCAATCAATATGCAGATTAAATCTCCAATGATAAATGCAGTTCTGTTCACACATGCCCTTGATACTTCCACATTTATGTCCTGACTTCTTGAGAAATGACACTAGGAGTCTGTAGGCTACTCACAACCTAGTCTTCCTCCTTCTGCTGTTCATGATTTCAACCCAAACCAATTCTACTACAGTGGCTGTTAGATTGAAGTTCGCGAAGCTCCTTTGTGTTGGTGACCCTCAGCAGCCTTCAGTGAAGAAGCAATGGTGAGTAGACCATACTCCCATCTGTCCTGGCTGGAGTGGAGCCCAGAGCCTACAGAAATCAGCCAGAAGCATCTTCCAGCACACTACTCAGTCCCCCAAGAGAATAAGATTTCCTTCTGTCTCAGAATGGTTCAATGCTTTTCAAGATATCACTGGAAGTTTTAATGTCTGCATGCTATATTTTACACTGAAATCACTCAGAAATGTCATTGAGAGATTTCATAATCAAAATCAGTTTCAAAAACACACATTATCATTTGTATTGAAGGAATGCTTGCTTGTCACTGAAACTCAACCCTGCCAAATCCTGTGCCCTTTTCCTCAGCCTTGCCAAATCTTGCACTCTTTTCTTCAGCCCTGCAGCCATGGTAATAAAGGTTTATGGCATGGGGAGGCAATTCAGCCCCTCCTGTCTGTGCTAATTGTAAAGGGTTATCCTAATCTAATTCCAACATCCAGTCCTTGGTCCTTAGCTTTGTAAAATGAAGCATCATAAGTGCATATCCAAATATTTTTTAAATTCAACGAGAGTCTCTGCCTCTACCCGTACAACCAGTGAATTCCAAACTCCGACTACTTTGGGATAACTCCTCAATTCTCCTCTGGTCTTCCCACCAATTATTTTAAATCTTTGTCCCTGGCTTTTTGATTTCTTTGCTCCACTCTATCAAACTTTCTCATGATTTTATAGACTTTGTTAAATCTTCTTTTAGCCTCTGTTCTAAAGAAAAGAAACCCAGCCTATTCTATCCTTCCTCATTACTGGAATTCTCAACTCCTCAATGTCACATTCCATCAAATGCTGCCTTGATTCAAGGACAGTCACTCAAAGCATGCACCACTTGAGCTCTGCTGTTCAGATTGAACAGAGGCTGTAATGAGGTCAGGAGTTGATTGGCCCTGGTGGAATCCAATCTGAGCATTCAGGAACAGGTTATTGCTGAGTAAGTGCTGCTTAGTAGCGCTGTTGATGACCTCTTCCATCACTTTACTGATGATCGAGAATAGAACAATCTATGGCCAGATTGGGCTTTCCTGCTCTTATGGAAAGACTATGTCAGGGCAATTTTCCAAATTGTTGGTAGGTGCCAGTGTTGATGCTGGGCTGTGGTGTAACACTGTTTGCAGCACACAAGTCTTTAGCACCAAGGCCAGATGTTGACAGGACTCAGAGCCTTTGCTGTGTATAGTGCTGTCAGCCATTTCTTGATGTCACATGGAGTGAATTGAATTGGCTGAAGCCTGTGACGTTGGGGACTTCTGGAGGTGGCCAAACTGCATCATCCACTCAGCACTGTTGGCTGCAGATTATTGCAAATACTTCAGTCTTGTTGCTTGCTCAGATTTACTAGACTCTGCCATCATTGTGAATTTTCCACGCTTAACAATTTTAGAAATTGCTCTTGAAAAGTTCCTACGTGAGATCGAAAGTTTTTCCTTTGAGCTAGCCACTCATTCAGAAATATTAACTGAGCTGATTTGATTTGATTTATTATTGCCACCTGTATTAGTGAAAAGTATTGTTTTTTGAGCACTATATAGACAAAGCATACTATTTGTTATGGTAGAATTAAAAGTGATGGACACAAAATAGTTATTTGGCACTCAAAATGGTTACCTGGGAAGGGACGTTAAGAGGCATTGGCTTTAGGCATAGACAGTTACACTAAAGGTTAAAACCTGCAGTATCTGATTTGCTGCAGGAAGCTGGTCAGAGCTTGAGGCTTGAAGAATCGGGGAGGTGACTTGTGTTTATAAGCATCTTATTGAATCACAAATGAAGAAGCTGTTTACTTCATGTAGGCACAATAC
Source organism: Sphyrna mokarran (assembly GCA_024679065.1). NCBI lineage: Eukaryota > Metazoa > Chordata > Chondrichthyes > Carcharhiniformes > Carcharhinidae > Sphyrna > Sphyrna mokarran. Next base: position 3,013,992 of record JAGIQG010000004.1, on the reverse strand, counting down.
CCAAACTCTGTATAGCCTTCCTTTAACATTCATCCATCTGATTACAACACACATCTCACTGAATTCAAATATTATGTTAAATGCTCCATTTGTAGAAAGGTTCAGATGGAGTAACTGGAGAAAGATATCCTACTTTAGACAAGAGCAACCCCAGAACAATGAGTCTGATAATATGGTCAGCCACAGATGGGGACATGAATACATAAATATAACAAGATCAGCCACTGAATGTATAGATTGAAACCAATCATTAATAGAGGACATAACTGCATAAATGTATCCATTCTACGTACAATAATATGTTAACTGTCATGTCCGTACCTGCCTGCTTGTAACGATGTGTTAACGGCCGATGTCTGTACTGTCTATTGTCTAAAATGATCAACTACCATCGTGTAGGCGAAAAGGTAGCTGCCAAGTACTGCGGAGTACCAGTGCTTTCTCCCAAAGCTTTGTCTGAAATAAAACTGTATTGTTGAAACCTCTAAGTCTGACCCCGAAGTAATACATTTCCTACAACACTGTTCATTGAGAAGGAAATGAGAGACTGCAAAATGTAGTGTTACAGTCATAGCTGGGGTGTAGAGAAAGATCAACTTAATACAAGGTAGGTCCATTCAAAATCTGATGGCAGCAGGGAAAAAGCTACTCTGGAGTTGGTTGGTACGTGACCTCTTTTTCTATCTTTTTCGCGATGGGAGAAGTGGAAGAGAGAATGTCCGGGGTGCATGGGGTCTTTAATTATGCTGGTTGCCTTTCCGAGGCAGTGGGAAACATAGACAGTGTCAATGGATGGGAAGCTGGTTTGTGTGATGGACTAGGCTTTGTTCATGATCCTTTGTAGTTTTTTACGGTCTTGAACAGAGCACAAGCCGTGGTACAACCAGAAAGAATGCTTTCTATGACCCATCTGTAAAAGATGGTGAGAGTCATGGCGGACATGCCGAATTTCTCCAGCCTCCTGAGAAAGTAGAGGTATTTGTGATACTGCCATCGAGATTTAGATCATTTATTCAGGTTTTGTATTAATATGTCTTCATGCTGTGAATTATACAGTGGAGATGGTATTTCTTTGTCAGGAGATTCCTATCTCTCAAAGGATATCTTTCTCAAGTTCCTCCATTTGAACTTTTCCACAAATGGGGCATTTAACGGTTTTGTGAAGGGTAGGTCGTACCTTACTAACCTCATTGAGTTTTTTGAAAAAGTGACTAAAGAGGTGGATGGGGGTAAGACGGTTGATGTGGTATATATGGACTTTAGTAAGGCGTTTGATAAGGTGGCCCATGGAAGACTTCTGCAGAAAATGCCGATGTATGGGATAGAGGGTGATTTAGCTAATTGGGTTAGGAATTGGCTAGCAGATAGAAGACAGAGGGTGGTGGTTGATGGGAGATACTCATTGTGGAGTTCGGTTACAAGTGGTGTACCTCAGGGGTCTGTTTTGGGGCCCCTGCTGTTTGTAATTTTTATAAATGATCTGGATGAGGTTATTGAAGGATGGATTAGTAAGTTTGCGCATGACACTAAAGTCGGTGGAGTGGTAGATAGTGAAGAGGGGTGTTATAGTTTGCAGAGAGACTTGGACAAGTTGCAGAGCTGGGCCGAGAGGTGGCAAATGGAGTTTAATGTGGAAAAGTGTGAGGTAATGCACTATGGCAGGAATAATAAATGTTAGAGTATAGGGCTAATAGTAGGATTCTTAGTAGTGTTGATGAACAGAGGGATCTTGGTGTATATGTGCATAGATCCCTGAAAGTAGGCTGTCAAGTCGATAAGGTTGTTAAGAAGGCATATGGAGTCTTAGCTTTTATTGGTAGGGGGATTGAATTTCGGATCCGCAACGTCATGTTGCAACTGTACAAAACTCTAGTGCGGCCGCACTTGGAGTATTGTGTGCAGTTCTGGTCCCCGCATTATAAGAAGGATGTGGAGGCATTGGAGAGGGTACAGAGGAGGTTTACCAGGATGTTGCCTGGTATGGAGGGCAGGTCTTATGAAGAGAGGCTGAGGGTTTGAGGTTGTTTTCGTTAGAAAGAAGGCGGCTAAGAGGAGACCTTATTGAAACATATAAGATGATTAGAGGTTTAGATCGGGTGGACAGTGATAGCCTTTTTCCTAGGATGGAGAAAGCTAGCACGAGGGGACACAGCTTTAAATTAAGGGGTGATAGTTATTGGACGGATATCAGAGGTAGGTTCTTTACCCAAAGGGTGGTTCGGGAGTGGAATGCCCTGCCTGCAGCAGTTGTAGATGCGCCAAGTTTGGTGGCGTTTAAGAGGTTAGTTGATAAGTATATGGAAGAGATGGGAATGGTTTAGTTTGGAGGGGCATTGCTTTTTATATTGGTTGGCGCAACATCGAGGGCCGAAGGGCCTGTTCTGTGCTGTAATGTTCTATGTTCTATGTTCTATGTTAACATAATATTTGAATTCAGTGAGATGTGTGATGTAATCAGATGGATGAATGTCAAAGAAGGCTATACAGAGCTGGTATTGTGCCTATATGAAGTAAACAGCTTCTTCATTTGTGATTCAATAAGATGTTGTATAAACACAAGTCATCTCCCTGATCCTTCAATCCTTATCCGAACCATTTCAAAAGGAGTTTCTCTAGACCCCTGTCAAACAAGAGTTGGTGCTGAGGTAGAATATCAGAAGATATTAGATCAATAACTTAGTCAAAGAAATACTTTTCAGAACTGTCTTAAAGAAGGTGAGAGAGCTGGAAAGCTTTGCAGAGGGAATTCTAGAGCTTTGGGCCCAGACCGCTGAAGGCCCATCACCAATGGTGGAATGATTAAAGGCAGGGATTACCCGAAGAGCCCAGAATTGCAGGAATGCAGATATCTTGGAGGTTTTTGGATCAGGAGAGATTTCAGAGATAGAGAGGATCACGGCAATGGAGGGATTTGAAAACACGGATGATAATTTAGAATTGAGTTTTTGCATAACTGGTATTAGTATAGGTCAGCAGAAATAAGGGTGATAGCATTACTGGAAATTGGGCAAACTATGGCCCAGATTGCAGTTTTTGGTAATCTGAAGCTTGCAGAGGGTAGCTGGTGGGAGACCAATCAGGAATGTGTTAGAATATTCTGGAAGCATCAAAAGCACAGTTGAAGTTTTCAGTTGCAGTTGGGCTGAGGTGAGATGGAGTGGAAATAGGGAATCTTATTGATGGTGTAGATAGGTAGCAGTGTAAGTTCTGAGGAGGATGGAAGGAGTCTGCAAAGGGACATAAATAAATTAAGTGAGTGGGCAATAATTATCATATGGGAAAATGTGATTTTGCCTACTTTGGCAGGAAGAATAGAAAAACAGCAAATGATTGAAAAGGAGAGAGAATGCAGAATCCTGTGTTACGGAGGGATCTGGGTGTCCTGTTGCATGAATCACAAAAAGTTAGTCTGCAGGTACAGCGAGTGATTAGGAAGGCAAATGGAATGTTGCCATTTAGTATAAGAGGAATGGAATATGAAAGTTGGAATGTTTTTGCTCCAGTTGTACAGGACATTGATGAGACCACAATTGGAGTACTGTGCAGTTTTGGTTGCCTGATTAAAGAAAGGATAGGCACGGGGCAGGCCATTTGGCCCATTGAGCCTATTCCACCATTCAAATGGATCATAGCTGACCATCTGTCTCTTATGACAGTTTCCCCACCATCCCATACCCCTTGATTAATATGCAGAAATCTATGAATTTCTGTCTTGAACAAGCTCAATGATTGCACTTTCACAGCCTCTGGGGCAGGAAATTTCAAAGATTTACCACCCCCAAGTGAAGAAATTACTTCATTTCAGTTTTTAATGGTTGCTCGTTATTCTGAGACTGTCCTCTGATTCTAGACTCCCCAGGGAGGAGAAACACACTACCCACACCCTGGGAGAACTTTGTAGGTTTCAGTGAGATCACCTTTAAATCTTTGAAACTCTGGAGACTTTAGCCCATGATCTCCTTAATCTCTCCTCATAAGACAATCCCAGAGAAATATAAATGTGTTAGAGGCAGTTCAGAGAAGGTTCATTTGTCTGATACCTGAGGTGCGGGGCTTATCTTACAAGGAGGAGTTGCTCAGGCTGTAGCTTTTGGACTTTAAATGATTGAGAGGTGATCTAATCAAAACATATAAGATCCTGGGGGGATTTGACAGTGTGGATATTGAAGGGATGTTTCCACTAATGGGAGAGGTAGGTTACAGTTTAAAAATAAGAGATCTCTCATTTCAGGCAGAGAGAGAATTGTTTTTCCCTCAAAAGGACACAAGTCTTTGGAACTCTCTTCCCTGGAAAGAGGTTGAGACACGGTCATTAGCTATTTTTAAGGCAGATTTTTTAAATGGAGCTTTGTATTTTTATTAAGTGACATTCTGTAATAGTCAAAATATCCTCTTTGTTCTGGCACCAGTTTGAGTGGAAATTAATTTGTTTCACAAGATTAACTCTCTTTCCTTAATGAGGAATGTTGTAAAACATTCTAGGTAGGTTCTTGACTGAAAAAGGAGTCAAAGATTATCAGAGCTAGGTGGAATATGGAGTTGAGGCCACAATCAGCCCAGCAATGGCGGAGCAGGTTCGAGGGGCTAGATGGCTGACTCCTGCTCCTAATTCTTAGGATCCAATATGTCATCAAGATTGCAAATAGTTGAGCTGAATCTCAGTTGCAATGAAAGAGAATGGAGTCGGTGTTTAAGAAATGTACAGTGAAGTCTCAGGCTTGAATCCACACCCTTCTAACTGAAAGCAAATGCTCCTGACTGAGTCAGCCTGGCAGATCCTAGAAATGGAATCACCATATTTATCAAAAGTGTGCTGATTGCTTGAGTTAGTTATACAGCCTGTGCCACAGCCCACTACTCAGCACAGCGACTAACTTGCAGAACGTACTACACTGCTACCATATCTAATCAAAGACCCCCAAAAAAATCAAATCTGTTTCCATGTAAATTGCATGGCGTAAACTCGCAGATAGCTAGGGGGCAGTTTGAGACTGCAGGGGAAGAAGGATAGTTTGCAAAGTATTAATCAGCAACTGAACAACTCTCTGGTGTTCATAACGCCAGACTTCCCTTCTAGGTATCTATTATTTGAAATGTTTCTTCGAAGTAGATGAGAATTTCCACACAATGTTTCTGTTTTACAACATCCCTCATTAAGGAAAGAGAGTTAATCTTGTGAAACAAGTTAATTTCCACTCAAACTGGTGCCAGAACAAAGAGGATATTTTGACTATTACAGAATGTCACTTAATAAAAATACAAAGCTCCATTTAAAAAAGAAGGCATTCTCATCAGCAGCGTAAAATAAACCGTGCTGATAATGTTTGGGGCTTCTTGCTGCAACACTCCAGCAGTACAACCCTTTTTTCAGACCAGGAGAAAAAGGAAGAAAAAAAACACCTTATTACTTCGAACTCCTGCAAGCCATTTTAGTCTCTAAAGGTTTTGGATTGCCTGGGGCACTATGTCTGCAGTGTTTCGGGAAATGAGTTGCCTTCGCACGAACACTGCTGTGTTCTGCAGCATTGCGGCCCCCAGCATCCCCGCTTGATTTCTGTTAACCCTTTGCTATCTCAAAGTTTCATCTCAAACTACATAATGAGGGGCAGTCGAAACAGGATCAGTGAAAAGATGAAAAAGGGCAACTGAAAACAAGAATTGCCCAATTTAAATTATACCTAAAACTCCCCGTGGTGCTTTGATATGTTTTCAATATGTACACACACACAGACACACACAGACACACACACACACGTGTACACACACACACACACGTATACACACACACACACACAATGAGAAAAATAAATTGTTTCTTGAGAATTTGATTGAAATTGAAACTGGAATTTACTGTGTGTCTTAGCCGGGGCATAGGGAGTTCACTTGATTAAATGCAAAATTAAACTTCTTGGAAAAGGTTGATTCCCCCCCTTTCCGTTCAGTTTATTCCTCTTCTTCACCCACTCCACCCCCCCTCCCAAGCATATCTATCTCACTCTCTGTTCCACCCCTCCCCAGCTGGCATTTAGTAAAGGTCATTCTGAAGTGCTGAGGTATTTGAAGAGAAAATGGGGCTGAAGTTCCAGGAGACTGGGGTCTGCAAACCACTTTCCAGTTAAATCTAGCTCCTTTCTCTGGCCTCACCATCCTTACCCCAGGGCTGATGGTGGCCTCTTTATCTGTCCTCTCAGGCACAGAATTCCTGGAGCACTGTAACTCTGCTTGATGCTAAGTTACATTTCCTTACCAATCTTGCATGCAGTTTCTTAAAATCAACACACTGTACCATCTCATTAATTTGTCTCTGTTATGTACACCCCACATTTACCATCAAAACTCTGTTTCTGCTTTACATCTAAGCCCATTTATAGGATCTCTGTTTTAGCACATTCCCTGTTATACTCTCACTATCAGCTTCACGGTTATAACGTTGTCCCTCTCTTATACCCATTACCCCCAGTGTCAGGCTTTGTGTTTGAATACTTTCTCTGTTACATGCCTTATCTGATAATATGCCTCTACTCTAGCACTCTGGACTTTGACTTTATTCATTCTGTGTTCTAGGATGCTGCCTGTGGAATTCACTTTGTTCCAACTTGTTTCCCAAAGTCTGTGCAGTGGATCAAGGTGACATTTGTGAAAAGAGGTCTTGTTTCACAAAAGCTCCAGACAGCAAAGGTTGATTGTGGGTCACTGTCCACATCTTCTTATTTCAATAAAAATGTAAAACTAAGTCATTATCCATGGATAGAATCAGTTTGTGGTGTGAGTTCTCTCTATACAGATGCTGGGCTTGCCGGTCTCTTGATGGAATGCCAGATTTCAACTTGAGGCTTTTCTGAAGCCTGTTTTATATAACGGCAGTGGTTTTGGCAGAATGCAGCAGACCTCCCAGTTCTGGCAATCCCACTTCCCCTATGTTCACCACTGGTCTTTTTAAATTAATTCTTGGTATGTGAGCATCACTAACTAGGCCAGCATTTATTGCCCATCCCTCATTCCCTGGAGAAGGCAGTCCGTGTTGGTTTAGCTCGGTAGGCTGGACAGCTGGTTAGTGGTGCAGAGTGATGCTGACCATGAGTTTGATTCCCGGAGCGGCGAATGTCCAAATTTGCAATGATACAAAGTTGGATGGGAGGATGAGCTGTGAGGAGGATGCAGAAATGCTTCAGTGTGATTTGGAAAGGCTGAGTGTGTGGGTATATGCAAGGCAGAAGCAGTATAATGCGAGGTCATGTTGGTTCTTGGGGAAAGCTTGTGACATGAGATGCAGCTCCCACTGCAGTGATGCAAGAAAGGCATGTATTTATCTATCAGCTTGAATTGTCTCAGAAATATCTCCAAATTCTGCAGGCACAGTGAATTACAGGTACTTTGAAGCTATGTAACCGAATGTGGTCATCATCTTTTTAATATTCATTCACTGGCATTTTATTTATCTGTGCTTAAATCTGCCTATACCGTTTCAGAGAGCATTTAAGAATTAACCATGTTGGTATAGGACTATAGTAGGTCCAGGCCAGGCAAGCTTTTTTCCTGAAAGGACATTAGTGAACTAGTTAGATTTTCTGATTAACACAACAGTTTCATGTCACTATTACTGGGACCAACTTTTTATTTGCATTTTTTTTAATTGAAATTGAATTCTAAAACTGCCAGTGAGGATTGGAACTCATGTTCTTTGGTTTGCTAGCCCAGTAATGTAAAGTCAAATGGATATTGGTCCTCTCAAGAGTAACAGTATGAATTAATTGTAGATAATAAGGAAATAGCAGATATAATGAACAAATATTTTGCTTCTATCTTCACTATCAAGGAAAAATATTTCAGTAGTCTAGCAGATTGGGTATATTGTGGAAAAATGTTCATTTTTGCAGGAAGAATAAAAAAGCAGCATATAATTTAAACAGAGAATGCACAATTCTGAGTACAGGAGTGACAAAAAATTAGTATGCATCCAGAAGGTAATTAAGAAAGCTAATGAATGCTATCCTTTATTACATAGAACATTACAGCGCAGAACAGGCCCTTCGGCCTTCGATGTTGCGCCGACCAATTAAGAAAAAGCAATGACCCTCTAACCTAAACCATTCCCTTTTCATCCATAAACTTATCCACTAACCTCTTAAATGCCCCCAAACTTGGCGCATCTACAACTGCAGCAGGCAGGGCATTCCATACCCTTACCACCCTCTGGGTAAAGAACCTACCTCTGACATCCGTCCTATAACGACCACCCCTTAATTTAAAGCTATGTCCCCTCGTGCTAGCTTTCTCCATCCTAGGAAAAAGGCTATCACTGTCCACCCTATCTAAACCTCTAATCATCTTATATGTTTCAATAAGGTCTCCTCTTAGCCGCCTTCTTTCTAACGAAAACAACCTCAAATCCCTCAGCCTCTCTTCATAAGACCTGCCCTCCATACCAGGCAACATCCTGGTAAACCTCCTCTGTACCCTCTCCAATGCCTCCACATCTTTCTTATAATGTGGGGACCAGAACTGCACACAATACTCCAAGTGCGGCCGCACTAGAGTTTTGTACAGTTGCAACATGACGTTGCGGCTCCGAAATTCAATCCCCCTACCAATAAAAGCTAAGACTCCATATGCCTTCTTAACAACCTTATCGACTTGATTGCCAACTTTCAGGGATCTATGCACATATACACCAAGATCCCTCTGTTCATCAACACTATTAAGAGTCCTACCATTAGCCCTATACTCTACACATTTGTTATTCCTGCCAAAGTGAATTACCTCACACTTTTCCACATTAAACTCCATTTGCCACCTCTCGGCCCAGCTCTGCAACTTGTCCAAGTCTCTCTGCAAACTATAACACCCCTCTTCACTATCTACCACTCCTCCGACTTTGGTGTCATCCGCAAATTTACTAATCCATCCTTCAATACCCTCATCCAGATCATTTATAAAAATTACAAACAGCAGGGGCCCCAAAACAGACCCCTGAGGTACACCACTTGTAACCGAACTCCACGGTGAATATCTCCCATCAACCACCACCCTCTGTCTTCTATCTGCTAGCCAATTCCTAATCCAATTAGCTAAATCACCCTCAATCCCATACATCTGCATTTTCTGCAGAAGCCTTCCATGGGGCACTCTATCGAACGCCTTACTAAAGTCCATATATACCACATTAACCGCCTTACCCCCATCCACCTCTTTGGTCACTTTTTCAAAAAAAAAATTACGGGAGGATTTAAATGTAAAAGTGAGGATGTTATGCTTCAGTTATACAGGGCATTGGTGAGACCATATTTCGAATACTGTTCCCAGTTTTGGTCTCTTTATTGAAGGAAGGATGTAACTGCATTGGAAGTGGTTCAGAGATTCACTCAATTGAAACCTGGAATGAGTGGATTGTTTAATTGTTTAATGAGAAAAAGTTAGACAAACTGGGCTTGTATCCTTCGACCTTCCAAGCCTGCACCAACCATGCTGCCCGACTGAACTAAAGTCCTCTACCATTCTGTGGACCATATTCCACTATTCCCTCCTTTACACTTCCTCTCCCTTACAGTGGAGCAATAGGCGATTGATTTGAATGTGACTGAAGGTTCATCATCATTGGAATCGAGACACGTGTTCCAGGATTAAGCAAAGAGACAACTTTGATCACCTGAGCCAAGTTGGCTTGAACAGTAATGGTAGTTGGTGATCTTGAGGAAACTGGAAAGGAATGTGTTTCCTCTGCTACACGTCTTAGTGACTGTGGACTGTCAAGGTGCTATCTTTTTGTGTCTGGAGCTGCCTCCCTAAATCACTGTGCCTCACCTCCCCACATCCTGTATGCAAAAGTTTCAAAAAGGGTTTTAATTTGTCTTTGCTTTATCCCCAACCCATCCCCACCCAGAGTCTCTCTGTGTCCCTGCGTGTTGCCTATTCTTTCTCCTCTTAATGCTTTCAGGTAGGTGAGGAAGAATCAGAATCCAGTAACACATCTGGAAATCCTGACATACTGAGCCTTTTGTAAGCAAGTCAAAGAGACCATAAAGTGCGGGACAGGGGGAATGAATCCATGGCATCTTCCCCATCATCTGGTAGCGGGTTAGGAGTTCAGTGGAAAAATAAATACTTGGAGGTTGAGTTTGTATCAGAATTTGGGAGTTTTGCCAGTTGGGTTGTATATGGAAATCAAAACCAGAACATGTGGGCTGGAGAAAACCAGCATTGATGCTGGTTGGAGAACAGTGGGGAAGCATTTCTCAATTCCCAGCCTTCAGTCTGATTGAGAATTAACTTACCCCGATTCTGCAAAACCCACCTTGTGTGATAGTCCTCAGACACTCCATTACAGTGATTCAAGTAGACAGCTCACCTTCTCTACGGCAATTCGGGATGGGTAATAAATGCTGACCTAACCAGAGATGCCCGTAACCTATGAATGAATAAAATCCAAAATGTTTATTTGGATAATCTGAGATGGCCTTTTCTCCACACATGCCAGTTCCCAATTCCATCCAGACATCTCAGGAAAGCTAGTTAGGCCGCACTTGGAATATAGTGTTCAATTCTTGTTGCCTCACTTCCAGAAGGATGTGGAGGCTTTGCAGAGGGTACAGAAAAGATTTACCAGGATGTTGCCTGGTATGGAGAGTATTAGCTATGAGGAGCGGTTGGAGAAACTTGGTTTTGTTCTCACTGGAACGACACAGGTTGAGGGGAGACCTGATAGAAGTCTACAAAATTATGAGAGGCATGGACAGAGTGAATAGTCAGGAGCTTTTTCCCAAGGTGGAAGAGTCAGTTACTAGGGGACATAGGTTTAAGGTGCGAGGGGCAAAGTTTAAAGGAGATGTACGAGGCAGAGATTTTTTACACAGAGGATAGTGGGTGCCTGGAACTGATTGCCGGGTGAGTGGAAGCAGATACAGTAGTGACTTTTAAGGGCACCTTGACAAATACATGAAAAGAATGGGAATAGAGGGATAGATTTCACCTCACTATAAGAAGGATGTGGAAACATTGGAGAGAGTCCAGAGGAGATTTACCAGGATGCTGTCTGGTTTAGACGGCAGGTCTTCTGAGGAAAGGTTGAGAGAGCTGGGCCTTTTCTCTTTGGAACAGAGGAAGATGAGAGGCAACTTAACCGAGGTTTATAAGATGATGAGAGGGGTTGATAGAATGGACATGCAGAGACTATTTCCTTGGGTGGATGTAGCTGTTACTAGGGGGCATAACTATAAGGTTCATGGTGGGAGATATGGGAGGGATGTCCGAGGTAGATTCTTCACTCAGAGAGTAGTTGGAATGTGGAATGCACTGCCTGCTGTGATAGTGGACTTGGACACTTTAGGAACTTTCAAGCGGTTATTGGACAGGCACATGGAGCACACCAGAATGATAGGGAGCAGATAGCTTGATCTTGGGATTGGACATAGCTCAGCACAACATCAAGGGCCGAAGGGCCTGTACTGTGCTGTACTGTTCTATGTTTTATGTTCCCCGGGCACTTTAGTTCAGTTGGGCAGCATGGTCGGTGCAGGGCTTGGAGGGGCCGAAGGGACTGTTCCTAGGCTGTAATTTTCTTTGTTCTTTGTTCTTTTGTCCTTTGGAAGTGCTTTGCTTAGGAAATGTGATGGATTTTTCCGTGTGTCAAGGTGGTGTTTAATTTAACTGGCTTGCTCTACTTAGCCTGAGGCAGAGCTCTGTTCAGTTGGGGAATTGCTGCCTTGATGTGCTGGGTCGTGTTGCTGTTGGACCTCCTCAGTTTCAGTTATAGGCACCCAGTGTGCCTGCATTTTCCACCATCTTTCCTCTGCTGACAATATTGCTCTTCAGAACTGATCGATAGGTCCTTTGGAACTGATCCACTGGTCCCCTTGAAACTGAGCAATGGATTACCTCAAAACTGAATGTGTTTTAGTGACTATGATACTCGACTTTTAATCCGGGGCTTGGATCATAAATCAGGGAAATGAGTTAAGATCCCACCATGGCAGCTGGGACATTTAAATTAATTTCTTAAATAAATCAGGAATCAAAAGCTAATAGCAATAAAATGATTCAGAACCTTACCCGCTATGGCCTACATATGATTCCTGACCCACAGCAATGGGTCAACTATTAACTACCTTATGAAATGACCCAGCAAGCCACTCAGTTGTAGCAACCAGCTAGAAAATGTATCCTAAGTATAAAAGTAGACAGACCATTCAACATCAGCTTAGACACCACGTATGGACATGACAAAGGCACACTATCCACTACTCTGCAAAGTTTGCTTCTCCCAGTATCTGAAGACTTGGTGCTAACAGTGGGAGAATTGTCTCCAAACCCCATGTATTCTTAAGAATTTGGATCAACCCCAGCTAGGAGTGAGATGAGGAGAAACTTCTTTACTCAGAGAGTTGTTGGGATTTGGAATGTGCTGCCTAGGACAGGGGTGGAGGCAGATTCCAGAGGAGTTTCAGAAGAGAGCTGGGTATATATTTGAATGTGATAAAAGTGAGGAGATGGGGTTAGAAAATGGGACTAGCTGCATAACTCTTTCAGGAGTCTGACATCACTAACTGGCCAATATATATTGCCCATCCCTAGTTGCCTTGGAGGATAGTTGAGAGTCAACCACATTGCTGTGGCTCTGGAATCTCATGTAGGTCAGATTGTGTAAGGATGACAGATTTCCTTTCGTACAGGGACATTAGAGGGGTTTTTCTGACAATCGACAATGATTTTGTGGTCATCAGTAGATTCTTAATTCCAGATAATTTTTATTAAATTCAGATTCCCCATCTGCCATGATGGGATTCGAACCCGGGTCGCCAGAACATTAACCGAGTTTCCGGATTAATAGTCTGGTGATAATACCACAAAGCCATCACTTGCTCACATTTCACTCTGCTGTCAGATTCTATGATGTTGGTAAATGGGGAAAATTCTAGAGTCTGTTTTCAAAGATTTTATAGCAGAGCACTTGGGAAAGAATTGTACAATCAGACAGAGTTAGCATGGATTTATGAAAGAGAAATCATGCTTAACAAATCTACTGGAATTCTTTGAGAATTTAACTCGTAAATTGACAAGGGGGAACCAGTGGATGTGGTTTATTTGGACTTACAGAAGGCTTTTGACAAAGTTGGTCAGAAGAGGTTATGATGAATATCCTTCTTTACTCAGTCAAAATTGTTCATCATTTTGAACATCTCAGTAAGGTCAGGTCTTAATCTTTTCCGCTCCAAGGAGAATCAGCCCAATTTTGCTAATCTTTATTTGTATCTAAAATTCCCGGTTTCTTTCTAGTGAATTTCTTTTGCATTCTCTCTCTCAAGGGCTTTAACATCCTTCCTTAAAAAAGGTGCCCAGAACTGAATACAATACTCCAAATGCGATCTGACCAATGATTTGTAGAGGTCTAGCATCATTTTCTTGTTTTTACACTCAGTGCTTCTATTTATAAACCCAAGGATCCTGTCAGCCTTCTTAATAACTGTTTTCTGGACAGGCCTGGCCACTTTCACAGAATGATGCACTTGAACCCCGAGGTCCCTCTGTGCATGTACTCCCCTCAAAGTTGTACCATTGAATCTGTAATGTCTTCCTTTGTTCCTTCTACCAAAATGCATTACGTCACATTTCACTGCATGAAATTCATCTGCCGGGTGTCTGCCCATTTGGCCAACTTGTCAATGTCCCTCTAAATTTGCTTAGCATCATTCTGACAATTCACTATTCACTGTAGCTTAGTATCATCTGCAAATTTAGAGATTTTGCCATTTCTAAATTGTTCATATAAATCATAAATACAACAGTTCCAACTCTGATCCCTAGGGAACAGCATTTTCAAGTTGTCTCCAGTCTGAGAAAAGGCCATCTCTATCTTCCCTCTGTTTCCTATTTCTCAGCCAACTTCTAAGCTGTGTTGCCAAGAACCCATCAACCCCAAACATTTCTAATTTGCTAAGGAATTCCAGAGGCGAGTTTGGGATATAAGCAAAATCCCCTCTCCCCAGGCGTGTGTCATGGATTCCTCAGCATCTGTCTGAAGCATGGGCTCTTCCACCTGAAAGATGTCACCTCCATCAATGTAGCACACTCTTAGTGATACAAATCAAGATAGATGATGATTTAGAGCTTAATCAAGGGAGCAGCCTGAGACCTTCCTGATCTGCTTAGCCTGTCTGCAATTCTCCCAATTGAATGTGTAAACCTGGCTTCGAGCAGATGACAGAGTGAGACCACAGTTTGGGAGTGATTTGGTCCTGTGTGTAGCAGTGTGTGCCGTGCTGCTTGTTGTTACTAATCAGCTTCTCCTTTCTCAGGGTGTGGGTGCCATTGAGACGTGTACCTGAACTTGAGATTTTGGATTTAAAGCAAGATATCAGATATCTTGTTTCCGAATTAGGATGGCTATCAGAAGGCTTTCTGTGAGCTCCTATTGCATTTTTCTCTCAGTTTTCCTACTTACCTTTCTCAAAAAGTGTTAGTACTTTTCAATTATTCTACACAAACTTTCTTCTCGTGCGTCTCTATCAGTTAGAACTAATATTGATAAAACTACAGTTTAGCTGTAAATACACAGGGACTACTGTTGTTGTGAAAGTACACAGGAACTGTTACTCGTTATTAATGTGTACAGACTGCTGTTATATATAATGATGCACAGGCGATGCTATTCTCTATATTATACATAAGAGGCGCTGTTGTTCTCCAAAAGAAACATCACACCTGCTGTTCGTAGGGTCTTTATGGCGTAGAAGAGGCCATTTGTCCCCTAGACCCCATGCGAGCAGTCTATGGAGTAATCTAGTCAGTCCTCATTTCCCCTCTCCATCCTCATAGTCCGGCAAGTTTATTTCCCTCATGTCCTTCCAAAATCTAAATGATTCCTTTTGAAATCATTGATTGTCTTTGCTCCCATCAGCCCCTGAAGCATAAATGCAAGGGTCACTGTGTAAAAAGTTCTTCCTTATATCCTCACAAATTTGATTGAAAGGGTAACCAAGAAGGTAGATAAGGGCAGTGTAGTTGATGTTGTCTATATGGACCTTAGCAAAGCCTTTGACAAGGTACCACATGGTGGTTGTCGCATAAAGTTAAATTTCATGGGATCCAGGGTGAGGTATCTAAATAGATACAAAATTGGCTTCTTGACAGAGTAAGAAGTCTCACAACACCAGGTTAAAGTCAAACAAGTTTATTTGGTAGTAAACACCACAAGCTTTCAGGGTTTGCCCCTTCGTCAGGTGAGTGGGAGTTCTGATCACAAACAGAGCATATAAAGGCACAAACAGTTTACAGAATACTGATTAGAATGTGAGTCATTACAGCTAATCAAGTCTTAAAAATGCAGACAATGTGAGTGGAGAGAGCATTAAGCACAGGTTAAAGAAATGTGTATTGTCTCCAGACAGGACAGTAAGTGAGATGTTGCAAGCCCAAGCAAGTCATGGAAGTTACAAATAATGTGACATGAACCCAGGATCCCGGTTGAGGTCGTCCTCATGTGCGGAACTTGGCTATGAGTATAGCATTCTAATCAGTATTCTGTAAACTGTGTCAGCCTTTATATTCTCTGTTTGTGATCAAAACTTCCACTCTCACTCACCCGACGAAGGGACAAACCCCAAAAGATAGCGGCGTTTACTACCAAATAAATCTGATGGACTTTAACCTGGTGTTGTGAGACTTCTTACTGTGCTTACCCCAGTGCAACGCTGGCATCTCCACTTCTTAACAGAAGCCACAGGGAGTTGAAGAGAGTTGTTTTTCAAACTGGAGGCCTGTAACCAGCGGTGTGCCTCAGGAATCAGTATTGGACCCACTGTTATTTGTTATTTATATTCATGATTTGGATGAGAATATAGGAGGCATGGTTAGTAAGTTTGCAGATGATATCAAGATTGGTGGCATGGTGGACGGTGAAGAAAGTTATCTCCAATTGCAATGGGATCTTGATCAATTGGGCCAGTGAGCTGACAAATGGCAGTTGGAGTTTAATTTAGACAAATGCGAGGTGATGCATTTTGGTAGATTGTACCAGGGCAGGACTTACTTAGTTAATGGTAGGGCACTGGGGAAAGTTACAGAACAAAGAGCTCTGGGAGTACATGTTCATAGTTCCTTGAAAGTGGAGTCACAGGTGGACAGAGTGGTGAAGAAGGCATTTGGCATGTTTGGTTTCATTGGTCAGATCATTGAATACAGGAGTTGGGACATCTTGTTGAAGTTGTACAAGACATTGGTAAGGCCACACTTGGAATATTGTGTGCAATTCTGATCACCCTTTTATAGAAAGGATGGTATTAACTCTGAAAAAGTACAGAAAAGATTTACTAGGATGCTACCAGGACTTGATGGATTGAGTTATAAAGAAAGACTGAATAGATTGGGATTTTTTTTCTCTGGAGTGTAGGAGGCTGAGGGGTGTCCTTATAGAGGTCTATAAAATAATGAGAGGCATAGATAACTAGATAGCCAATATCTTTTCCCAAAGATAGGAGAATCTAAAATTAGAGGGTGTAAGTTTAAGATGAGAAGGAAGAGATACAAAAGTGTTCAAATGTTTCACACAGAGGCTGGTGAGTGTCTGGAACAAGCTGCCAAAGGTAGTATTGGAGGCAGGTACAATTTTATCTTTTAAAAGGTATTTAGCTAGTTACATGGATACGATGGGGACAGAGGGATATGGGCCATTTGTAACAATGGTTCATATCCTTCTTGAATGTTACATTTGCCACTTGCTAACCTCCACCATCAATCCATTCAATCCGTCATGCAAACTCAAATCAAACATTTTATCAAAGGAGAAAGGGAGAGGAACCAAAGCCAGGGCTTCTTGAATGACCAAGGAAAATGTAAAGAAATAAAAGAAGAGGGTGTATTATAGATGTTAGGTGAATTCTGACATCCACTGACTCTGTCTGCTCTCCCTGCTGCCTTGGCAAACCAGCCAGCATAATTAAGGAGCTCAACACCCAGCCCATTCTCTCTTCTACCTGCTTCCTATGGGAATAAGATACAAAAACCTGAGGTCACATACCAACCCAATTCAAGAACAGCTTCTTCCCTGCTGCTGTCAGACTTTTGAATGGACCCACCTTGCTTTAAATTGATCTTTCTCTGCACCCAAGCTATGACTGCAGCAGTACATTCTGCACTCTCTCCTTTCCTTCTCAATGAACTCAATGATTTCTCAATGATTTTCTTCTCAAATATGTTTTGTCTATGTAGCGCGTAAGAAACAATACTTTTTATTGTACGTTAATACATGTGACAAGGATAAATCAAATCAAATCAGATCAAATCCCCAGTATATATGCGAAAGATTGAAAGATTCTGGCTGTAATCTCGACATTCCCTGAGCACCTTGGGAAGCAGCCAATTCACTGTAAGCATAGACATCCTTTCCAGTACATCCCACCTATCAATGTTCACACTGTCCATTACCTCTGTCATCTCCACTCTGGGTGATATTTAAATTCCTCTTCCTTAGTGTACCCCAATACAAAGAACCCAGCCTTGCAATATGCCTTTAAGCATACAGCTTAAATAGGCCTTTCTGAATGTGGGTAGAAGATTTTTGGTTTCGCTGTTATGTTGACTATCAGTTTTTGAAATGGATTCGTTCATGGGATGTGAGAGTCAGCATTTATTGCCCATCCCTAATTGCCCTTGAAAAGATGCAGGTCAACTGTCTTCTTGAACTGCTACAATCCATGTGTTGAAGGAATGCTTGCAGTGCTGTGAGGAGAGATGTTCTGGGATTATAGCTCAGATTTATTGCAGTTCAATTTCCTCTCAGCTTATTTTCTTAAGATTGTGCTGCAAGAATTCACCTAACATACATAATACACCCTCTTTTTTTATTTCTTTACATTTTCCCTGGTCATTCAAGAAGCACTGGCTTTGGTTCCACTCCCTTTCTCTTTTGTTAAAATGTTTGTTTTGATTTGATTTATTCTTGTCACATGTATTAGCACATAGTGAAACGTATTGTTTCTTGGGCGCTATGCAGACAAAGCATACCATTCATAGAGGAGGAAATGAGAGAATGCAAAATGTAATGTTACACTCATAGCTAGGATGTAGAGAAAGATCCACTTACATAGAACATAGAACAATACAGCACAAACAGGCCCTTCGTCCCACGAGTTGCGCTGATCACATCTACCAATCCACAGACCTATCTATAACCCCCTATCCTATTTTTTTCCATAAACTCATCCAGAAGTCTTTTAAAAGACCCCAGTGAGTTTGTCTCAACAACCTCCGAAGGCAGTCGGTTCCATTCACTCACCACCCTCTCAGTGAAAAACCTACCCCTAACATCTCCTTTGTATTTGCTTCCCTGCACCTTAAATCTGTGTCCTCTCGTAGTGACCATTTCAGCTCGGGGAAATAGTCTCTGAGAGTCCACCCTATCTATTCCTCTCAACATTTTATAAACCTTTATCAGGTCGCCTCTCAACCTACGTCTCTCCAGTGAGAAGAGTTCCAGCTCCCTCAACCTATGTTCATAAGGCCTGCCTCCCAATCCAGGCAGCATCCTTGTAAACCTCCTCTGAACTCTCTCAATAGCCTCTACATCCTTCCTATAATCAGGTGACCACTTAATGCAAGGTAAGTCCATTCAAAAGTCTGATGGCAGCAGGGAAGAAGCTGTTCTTTGAGTCAGTTGGCATGTGACTTCAGGCTTGTATTTTTTTTCCCAGCAGAAAAATGTGGACGAGAGAACGTCCGAGGTCCCTAGGGTCCTTAATTATTCTGGCTGCTTTCCCGAGACAGCGGAAAGTGTAGACGGAGTCAATGGATAGGAGGCTGGTTTCCGTGATGGATTGGACTACACTCACAACCTTTGGTAGTTTCTTGCGGTTTTGGACAGAGCAGAGTCCACACCAAGCTGTGATATAACCAGAAAAAATGCTTTCTATGGTTCATCTGTAAAAATTGGTCAGAGTTGTAGCTGACATGTCAAATCTCCTTCGTATTCTGAGAAAGTAGAGGGGCTGCTGGATTTTCTTAACTATAATGTCAGCATGAGGGACCAGGACAGGTTGTTGGTGATCTGGACATCTAAAAACTTGAATCTCTTGACCCTTTCTACTTTGTCCCATTGATGTGGATAGGGACATCTTCTCCAATACGCTTTCTGAAGTCGATGACAATCTCCTTTACTTTATTGACATTGATGGAGAGGATTCTCTAGGATTCTCTGGGAGGCAAGAGAGGCAATTGCAGAGCCTCTGGCTCTGATCTTCAGGTCGTCGTTGGTTACGGGTGTGGTTCCGGAGGACTGGAGGATAGCGAATGTGGTCCCATTGTTCAAGAAGGGGAAGAGAGACCTTCCAGGGAATTATAGGCCAGTGAGTCTTACTTCTGTTGTGGGCAAAGTATTGGAGAGAATTATTAGGGATAGGATTTATAGTTATTTAGAGAGAAATGAATTGATTGGGGATAGTCAGCATGGTTTTGTGAAGGGTAGGTCGTGCCTTACTAACCTTATTGAGTTTTTTGAAAAAGTGACCAAAGAGGTGGATGGGGGTAAGGCGGTTGATGTGGTATATATGGACTTTAGTAAGGCGTTTGATAAGGTGGCCCATGGAAGACTTCTGCAGAAAATGCAGATGTATGGGATAGAGGGTGATTTAGCTAATTGGATTAGGAATTGGCTAGCAGATAGAAGACAGAGGGTGGTGGTTGATGGGAGATATTCATCGTGGAGTTCGGTGACAAGTGGTGTGCCTCAGGGGTCTGTTTTGGGGCCCCTGCTGTTTGTAATTTTTATAAATG
The DNA here is from genome assembly GCA_024679065.1 of Sphyrna mokarran. NCBI lineage: Eukaryota > Metazoa > Chordata > Chondrichthyes > Carcharhiniformes > Carcharhinidae > Sphyrna > Sphyrna mokarran. The sequence goes on along the minus strand of JAGIQG010000004.1, from coordinate 2,994,234 downwards.
ATCTGGATGAGGGTATTGAAGGATGGATTAGTAAATTTGCAGATGACACTAAAGTCGGTGGAGTGGTAGATAGTGAAGAGGGGTGTTATAGTTTGCAGAGAGACTTGGACAAGTTGCAGAGCTGGGCCGAGAGGTGGCAAATGGAGTTTAATGTGGAAAAGTGTGAGGTAATGCACTTTGGCAGGAATAATAAATGTGTAGAGTATAGGGCTAATGGTAGGATCTTAATAGTGTTGATGAACAGAGGGATCTTGGTGTATATGTGCATAGATCCCTGAAAGTAGGCAGTCAAGTCGATAAGGTTGTTAAGAAGGCATATGGAGTCTTAGCTTTTATTGGTAGGGGGATTGAATTTCGGAGCCGCAACGTCATGTTGCAACTGTACAAAACTCTAGTGCGGCCGCACTTGGAGTATTGTGTGCAGTTCTGGTCCCCACATTATAAGAAAGATGTGGAGGCATTGGAGAGGGTACAGAGGAGGTTTAACAGGATGTTGCCTGGTATGGAGGGCAGGTCTTATGAGGAGAGGCTGAGGGATTTGAGGTTGTTTTCGTTAGAAAGGAGGCAGCTAAGAGGAGACCTTATCGAAACATATAAGATGATTAGAGGTTTAGATAGGGTGGACAGTGATAGCCTTTTTCCTAGGATGGAGAAAGCTAGCACGAGGGGACACAGCTTAAATTAAGGGGTGATAGTTATAGGACGGATATCAGAGGTAGGTTCTTTACCCAAAGGGTGGTTCGGGAGTGGAATGCCCTGCCTGCAGCAGTTGTAGATGCGCCAAGTTTGGTGGCGTTTAAGAGGTTAGTTGATAAGTATATGGAAGAGAAGGGAATGGTTTAGTTTGGAGGGTCATTGCTTTTTATATTGGTCGGCGCAACATCGAAGGCCGAAGGGCCTGTTCTGTGCTGTAATGTTCTATGTTCTATGTTCTATTGTCATCGCATCAGGTCACCAGATTCTGTGTCTTATTCCTGTACTCTGTCTTGTCTTTGAGATCTGCCCACAATGGTGGTGTTGTCAGCAAACTTGAAAATTGAATTGGAGGGGAATTTTGCCACCCTGTCATAGAAACATCTCCTCCTAAAAGATCACACATTGTTCTATACAGTTTTCCTGTCAGCCTTTGATTCCATTTTACTCTGGCTAGATCGCTTCTGAACCCACTGACATTAGCCCCCTTCCAATAAGAGGTTCTAACTGTTCCTCCTTCTCCATCACTAATTTTAACCTTAGGATACAATAATCACTCTTACCCAAGTGTTCCCCCACAGACACTTGGTCCTCGCATCCCACCACATTCCCCAACAGCAGATCCAGCAAACCTGGTTGGACTGAGAACATATTGATCATGAAATTTCTCCCAAACATATTTCAGAAATTCTTCCCCGTCTTACACGTAATACTAACAATATCATCACTCAGAGTGTTTAACTCCTGCAATATCATCACTCGGGGCGTTTAACTACCACAATATCATCACTCAGAGTGTTTAAATCCCGCAATATCATCACTCGGGGCGTTTAACTACCACAATATCACCACTCGGAGTGTTTAATTCCCGCAATATCACCACTCGGAGTGTTTAATTCCTATAATATCACCACTCGGGGCGTTAACTCCTGCAATATCACCACTCGGGTTTTTAACTCCCACAATATGAACACTCGGAGTGTTTAACACCCGCAATATCACCATTCCAGGTATTTAACTCCTGTAATATCATCACTCGGGGTGTTTAATTCCTACAATATCACCACTTGGGGTGCTTAACTCCCGCAATATCAACACTCGGGGTGTTTAACTCCCACAATATCACCACTGGGGGTGTTTAACCCCCGCAATATCACCACTTGGGGTGTTTAACTCCTGCAATATCACCACTCGGGGTGTTTAACTCCCGCAATATCACCACTTGAGGTGCTTAACTCCTGCAAAATCACCACTCGGGATACTTAACACCCGCAATATCACCACTGCGGGTGTTTAACCCCCACAATATCACCACTCAGGGTACTTAACACCCGCAATATCACCACTGGGGGTGTTTAACCCCCGCAATATCACCACTCGGGGTATTTAATCCCCGCAATGTCACCACTCGAGGTGTTTAATCCCCGCAATATCAACACTCGGGGTGTTTAACTCCTGCAATATCACCACTCGGTGTGTTTAACTCCCGCAATATCACCACTCGGGGTGTTTAACTCCCGCAATATCACCACTTGGGGTGTTTAACTCCTGCAATATCACCACTCGGGGTGTTTAACCCCCGCTATATCACCACTCGCAGTTTTTAACCCCACAATATCACCGCTCGAGGTGTTTAACTCCTGCAATATCACCACTCGGGGTGTTTAACTCCTGCAACATCACCACTCGAGGTGTTTAACTCCTGCAGTATCACCACTCGGGGTGTTTAATTCCTACAATATCACCACTCGGCGTGTTTAACCCCCGCAATATCACCACTCGAGGTGTTTAACTCCTGCAATATCACCACTCGGGGTGTTTAATTCCTACAATATCACCACTCTGGTTGTTTAACACCCGCAATATCATCAATCGGAGTGTTTAACTCCTACAATATCACCACTCGGGGCGTTTAACTCCAGCAATATCACCACTCGGGTTTTTAACTCCCACAATATCACCACTCGGGGTGTTTAACTCCCGCAATATCACCACTTGGGGTATTTAACTCCTGCAATATCATCACTCGGGGTGTTTAATTCCTACAATATCACGACTCGGGGTATTTAACTCCTGCAATATCAACACTCGGGGTGTTTAACTCCCACAATATCACCACTCGGAGTGTTTACCTCCCACAATATCACCACTCGGGGTATTTAACTCCCACAATATCACCACTCGGAGTGTTTAACTCCAGCAATATCACCACTCGGGGTGTTTAACTCCGGCAATATCACCACTCGGGGTGTTTAACTCCAGCAATATCACCACTCGGGGTGTTTAACTCCGGCAATATCACCACTCGGGGTATTTAACTCCCGCAATATCACCACTGGGGGTGTTTAACTCCCGCAATATCACCACTTGGGGTGTTTAATGCCCGCAATATCACCAGTCGGGGTGTTTAATGCCCGCAATATCACCACTCGGGGTGTTTAATGCCCGCAATATCACCACTCGGGGTGTTTAACTCCTGCAGTATCACCACTCAGTGTGTTTAACTCCTGCAATATCACCACTCGGGGCGTTTAACTCCACAATATCAACACTCGGGGTGTTTACTCCCGCATATCACCACTCAGGTGTTTAATCCCCGCAATATCACCACTCGGTGTTTAACTCCCGCAATATCAACACTCGGTGTGTTTAACTCCCGCAATATCACCACTCGGTGTTTAACTCCCGCAATATCACCACTCGGGGTGTTTAACTCCCGCAATATCACCACTCGGGGTGTTTAACTCCCGCAATATCACCACTCGGTGTGTTTAACTCCTGCAATATCACCACTCGGGGTGTTTAACTCCCGCAATATCACCACTCGGGGTGTTTAACTCCCGCAATATCACCACTCGAGGTGTTTAATCCCCGCAATATCACCACTCGGGGTGTTTAACTCCCGCAATATCAACACTCGGTGTGTTTAACTCCTGCAATATCACCACTCGGGGTGTTTAACTCCCGCAATATCACCACTCGGGGTGTTTAACTCCTGCAATATCACCACTCGGGGTATTTAACTCCCGCAATATCACCACTCGGGGTGTTTAACTCCTGCAATATCACCACTCGGGGTGTTTAATGCCCGCAATATCACCACTCGGGGCGTTTAACTCCCGCAATATCACCACTCGGGGTGTTTAACTCCTGCAATATCACCACTCGGGGCGTTTAACTCCTGCAATATCACCACTCGGGGTGTTTAACTCCTGCAATATCACCACTCAGTGTGTTTAACTCCTGCAATATCACCACTCGGTGTGTTTAACTCCCGCAATATCACCACTCGGGATGTTTAACTCCCGCAATATCAACACTCGAGGTGTTTAACTCCCACAATATCAACACTCGAGGTGTTTAACTCCCACAATATCACCACTCGGGGTGTTTAACTCCCGCAATATCACCACTCGGGGTGTTTAACTCCCTCAGTGTCACCACTCGGGGTGTTTAACTCCCTCAGTGTCACCACTCGGGGTGTTTAACCCCCGCTATATCACCACTCGAGGTGTTTAACTTCCCGCAATATCACCACTCAAAGTGTTTAACTCCCGCAATATCACCACTCGGGGTGTTTAACCCCCACTATATCACCACCCAGGATGTTTAGCCACCTCAATATCATCATTCGGAGTGTTTACCTCCCTCAGTGTCACCACTCGGGGTGTTTAACTCCTGCAATATCACCACTCGGGGTGTTTAACTCCTGCAATATCACCACTCGGGGTGTTTAACTCCTGCAATATCACACTGGGGTGTTTAGGTATGTTGAGCATAGCTTTAGTTTCCACATGTATGCTGGTGATACAAGCTCTATGTCACCAGCGATTTTCTTTATCCTTCCACCATCACTATGTTCTCAGACTGTTTATCCAACATCTAGTGCTGGATGAACAGAAATTTCTTCCTATTAAATTTTGGGAAGACTGAAGCCATTGTTTTTGGTCCTGTTCCAGATTAGGCTCCCTAACTACCAACTCTATCTGTTTCCCTGGAAACAGTCTAGGATTAAGTCAGTGTGTTCAGAACCTTGGTGTCATATTTGGTCTCAGATTCCAACCTCATGTTGGTACCGTCACTAAGAGCACCTATTTCCAGCTTTATAACATGGTCTGAATTTGCTCCCGTCTCAGTGTATCTGCAGTTGAATCCCTCATTCATTCCTCTGTTACCTCTGGATTCAGTTATTCCAATGTATGTCTGCATGTGGCTTCCCACATTGTACTCTCCCTAAATTTGAGGGCATTAAAAATTCTGCTCCCCGTGTCCTAACTCACAGGAAGTCCCCTTCCCCTTCACCTATACATGCTGACCTACACTGGTTCCTGGTCAAACGATATCTTGTCTAACGCTCTCATCCTTGTTTGAAAAGCTATGCTATGGCCTCGCTCCTCCCTATCACTGTAATTGTCTCCAGCTCATAATCCTCCTAGATTTCTGGGCTGCTCTAATTCTGACCTCTTGTGGGTCCCTGGTTTTAATTGCTGCACTATTGATGGCCATGCCTTCAGCTTTTGGGCCTGGAATTCTCTCCCCATGCCTCTTTACCTCACTTTCCTCCATTAACACCTTCCTCATAAAATCTGCCTCTTTGACTGCCCTAAGTCATCTCACCTAATATCTTCCTATCTCACTCAATCTCACACTTTATTTTATAATACTCGAAAGCACCTTGGAAGTTGTTACTTGCTGTTCTCTATAACATACCTAGGACTGCTGTTACCTGTAATGTGTACAGGGAGTGCTGTATCCTTGTTGTACACACAGGAGCTATTCCCTATTGTATACATGGCCTGCTATTCCCTAAAATATACACAGGACTATTCCCTATGGTATGTGGAATTTTGCTGTTGCCCAAAATAATGCACAGGGCTGTTTGTTCCTGTAATGTACAATGTTGCCCTTGTTCTGATATCATAGATAATTGGTTGTTTCTGTCACAGATCTTTGTGGTATTTTTCCTGCTCTGCCCCACCCCTGTTTCTTTAGCTGTGCAAAATTTCCAGGGAGTCCATTTGTAAGGGGGAATGATGGTCTGGGATCTGCGTTGTACCCCATTCTGCTTTGGGCTGGTGTCACACAGTCACCCACATAGTTGGTAGCTGAGAGCAGAAGGAAGAAGTGAGGTGGTTCCACCCTGGGCAAAACAAAATTGTTTTGCAAAAAGCACCGTCATTTGACACACCCTTGCCTGATCGCTTCCTGGCACCTGATCACAGGAGAAGGGAACAGCAGCTGCAGCCAAGGCCAGAATCAAGCTGTTCCACCCTCTTGGCTGGAGGAGGATGCCTAGAGGCAAACAGCCCACAAACAAGGCTGGCTTTGTTTAACAAAAGCAGCCCTGACGGCAGAATAGGATGCATATCCCTGTATGTAGTCGAAAAAAATATATATGCACATATACACACGCAAGCACCTATCTGGGGAAAAAAAGCAAATCTAAGCAAGGTGAGGGTTGGAGATTGAGCTGAGCTGTGAGAGCCTGGAGTGTGGTAACTGTGTGGTACATTACCTGAGGGCTATTTTCTTCTGTTTCTTTCCCTTGATGTGTGCTGCTCACTAATTTGTTACTATGGCTACAGACAACGTTGCCTCTGCTTGAGATGCTTAAGGTGCTGTTACTTTATTAAAGGTGTTCTTTTCCATATGTGATGCAGATGGAGAAAAAACAAGTCAGTGCTGATAACTTGGGATTTATTTTAATGTAAACAACAACAGTATACATTCTTTGTCCCCTCAGTTGTTGAGGTTATTGAAGGGCTGATTACCTCCTGGTTTCCAGTAGTTGCACTGAAAGAATGCATCTTTCTTCTTGCTGACAACTTACTGAGTATTTCCAACTGGAACCATCCCTCTCCCACCAATCCCTCTCCCACCAATCCCTCTCCCACCAATCCCTCTCCCACCAATCCCTCTCCCACCAATCTCTCTCCCACCAATCCCTCTCCCACCAATCCCTCTCCCACAGATCCCTCTCCCACAATCCCTCTCCCACCAATCCCTCTCCCACCAATCCCTCTCCCACCAATCCCTCTCCCACTGATCTCAGTTCCACCAATCCCTCTCCCACTGATCTCAGTTCCACTGATCCCTCTCCCACCAATCCCTGTCCCACCAATTCCTTTCCCACCGATCCCTCTCCCACCGATGCTTCTCCCACCGATGCTTCTCCCACTGATCCTTCTCCCACCGATCCCTGTCCCACAGATTCCTATACCACTGATCCCTGTCCTGCCAATCCCTGTCCCACAGATTCCTGTCTCACTGATCCCTGTTCCACACAGCCAAGCCTGTTCCATTCCCCTCCTATTGCTCAAACACTGCTTTAATATGGTTGGGATTGTCAAGGTGCCATTTGTTCCTATTAACATTTCAGGTACAGAAGTTCAGCTCCTTCCTGTGATGATAGGTATTGCTTACTCAATATTTAACCACACAGTAGTATAACCTGGGGTAATAGTGGGAGGAGCATCACATGGAGCATACCCACTGGCACAGACCAGTTGGGCCAAATGGCCTGTTTCTGCTCTGTAGGCTGTACATAATGTTGTGTCCCCCTTGACCTATGGACTGAAAGTTGTGTCTTTCACACTTGACTGGAGTTTTTCTGACGGCAATGCCAGAAAGGCCTTGAGGTAAGCTGTTTCATTTCACAATAAAAGCAAACACATTTGTGATACAGAGACCCTTCATCCAATCATTGTATAATATAAAATAATTGTGTTTTAAACTTCCCTACTGTCAATGGGCCGCCTTACTCCATTAAGCAGAATAATGTTAACTACTACCGAATATCTTAACTCTGAAACCGCCCTCCAGGAGATATCTCTTTAAATAAAACTGATTTTTTCAAATTCCCTTCGTTCACAAACTCCACAAAACATTTTGTGCTCAGGGGTCGCCCTACCCTGTAATGGACATAATATTTATCTGTGACATGGTTATGCTAACAAATGAGGAGGGTTTGGGTAAATAACTTCAATGACTTTTTCATTCACATGTTAACCACCTTTTATATTGCTGCTCAGATGCGCATGAATGTAATTTGCTCTAGAATAAACTTCTAAATAAAAACATTAAATTGCAAATTGTGACCTCATGGCCTTTAATTGCCCTGAGAGAGTGTTAATTGAAGTTTCTGTGGTTCTTTGAGAAAAAAGAGAGAATTTGTGTTTTTATGTCATTTTTTGTTATCTCAGGACATACCAAAGCACTTTAAACTAATTAAATATTTTTGAAATGTTATCAAGCTGCTATGAACAGTAATGAGATCAATGACCCAAAAATCGATCATGATGATGTTGATTGAGGGATAAATATTGGTCAAAACACAAGAATCTTGCTGTCTGTCCTTCTTCAAATCAGTCCATTGGAAAGATTCCTACCTATCCAGTGCGGCACTGTAATGTCTCATTCAGCAGACGACACTCCAGCAATGCAGCACTCCTTCAGCATTACACTGGAATGCCAGGTTGGATTCGGAGCTCAAGTCTCCACGGGGCATTTTCAACTGATGTCTTGCTAACTCCAAGGTGAACATGCTGTGACAAAACACTAATACTTTGTTAGCAGTTCACCACTAAGAGTTCTGAGGGCATTCAGAATCAACTGTGTTCTCAGCGAGTCCAGTGTAGGTCAAATCAAATCCAAATTCCTTTCTCAGAGGCATCAGTAATTCAATTGGGCTTTTGTCGTTCAGTTGCTTTCCTGGGCCTTTTTCATGATGTTATCCTGCAAAGTGTAGTATCCAGTTCCACAGCTAGCTTTGATGGGGATTTGAACTTCAGTGGATTTATTGATGAAACTGCTGTGGAGAGGTGATCTTGGAGCTGTTGTTGATGTGCCAGCTTAAAGGACTAATAGAATCTTTGCTTCTAGATTGGAAATGGAAGACAGACAACACAAGCGATGGAGTGAAGGCTGGGGGGAGATTCACACTAGCTATGATTCATCCCATGATTTCTGTGACGGTGGTCTCACTTTACCCTTGGCTAAAAGACCTTTAGCACCCACTTCCTCATGGCAAACACTTTTGGCTGACAATAGCCCATCGTCCCAGATATATTGTCTCATTAATAAAGCTATTTTTGCATATATAGGAATAATAAACACGCTGTCATTTAATACATATCTGAAAGAAACTTTGAATTACAGACTTGCAAAGGAACAGTGGTGATCTATGCTGTCCTGTGACGCACTGCAGATATTGCCTGTTTTAACAAATTCTACAAAATAAACACACTTTTAAATTCAAATTTAACTCCGAAAATTTAAAAGGAATTTCATAAAATCTTCATATTTACATTCCTAGGAATGGAGAAGGGGGAGAAATTGAATGTGATTCATACTCCAGATCAATATCCACTAATCCCTGATGGAATGTGTTGGATTTGTTCAGAAGTTGACTCAAGCTGTGATAATTTGCTAGTTGAATAGCCAGTCGACAATCTTGACTCTCTCAGCATGACTGTTACTTAAGCAGCACAGTAAGAAGCTTCACAACATCAGGTGAAAGTCCAACCAGTTTATTTGATAATAAATTCACAAGCTTTTGGAAACGGTGCTCCTTTGTTCAGGTGTGTGGAAAGTAACCTGACAAAGGAACACAGTTCCAAAAGCTTGTGAGTTTATTATCAAATAAACCTGTTGGATTTTAACCTGGTGTTGTGAGACTTCTTACTGTGTTTACCCCAGTCCAACGCCGGTATCTTACATCTTGAGCAGCATACCAGAGGTTTACCAAACCTGGTGCAATCATGGTGGGCTCAGAGATGAATAGAATATCTGTTGAGCGATGATTAGCTATGGAAGTTGCTTTTAATTTCAGTTCTGACCTATGTTTTTCCTCCTCACAGTGCGCAGCTCCTACATCAGGCTCCCAGACAGGATCCGGAACAGCATCTTCCCGTCTGTACACTCGTCAAAGAGTAACTCGAGTAAACCTCAGGGACTTCATCTTCTACATGGAACAGGAACGAGACACCAGGCACTCACTTGTACTTTACCGAGCATTCCTGAAGTAGAGATTGGGGGGGACTGTGGATTCGTCCCCCCTCCGACCTACAGCTTCAGGCAACCATCAGCATTCAGTGACTGCCGCCTTGTGCCTTTTCTTCAAATAAATCATTTTGTATTCAAATTTGTTTACCATTGCTTCAGACCTCATCTCCTGATAACCTTTAGATACCTCTAGCTGAATGCTTGCATCCAGTATTTGAATTTTCTGTAACTCCCCACCCCATCTTTGTCCATTTGTCCATAGACATTGAAAGAAAGAGCAGCGATTGCTGGTAACTACACAGTGAAGAAGCAAGTACTGGAACAAAAGCACAACAGGTGGGTCCTGAGCCAGGAATACACTTCTGAGTTTGTGTCAGAGCAGGAAAGAATCCTGATCAAAGCAATAGTTAACCTCTTGCTGTCCAGTTACAGACAAACTTGACTTGTTGTACAGCAGGTTTACATTTTAATTTTGTGTTTCCCTATACCCGACCCTGCTATTTTTTTGCTGGGCAAAGGAGAAGCTCCAATTTCACAGCTGTCTTGTAGCCTTGGTCTTGTTTGATGCTTTAATTTGTTTTATCATAATGTATGATTATGTTATAAGCTCTTCCAGCAGCCAGTCAAAATTGCTGCTTCTGTATTCAAAAGCCTTTAGCAGTATTGAAAGCATTTATGTTTAAGGGAAGTATATATATATATTTTTCATTTTATAACTTTATTTAAAGTTTCTTTATAAAACTAAAATGGTTACACAGCAGGGACCCGGTGAAACTGCCTGAGATGTTTTAGCGGTGAGGGGGATGCTGCTCATTAACGATTTCCTCATGGGTAGGTTAAAGTGGGAATTGTCGGTCTCACAGTGGTTGTTCTGTTTGTACCAACCAGTGTGGGGGGTCAGTTCGTTCAAAATCATTTTTGTATTATATTTTCTCTAAGTTGTATTTGGAGCTGGATGGGGGAATTAGTAACATTGATGACCTCATTTGCATTAACATGTCAGCTGCCCCTCTCTCTTTCTGAATCAAATATGCTGCTGTCACTTTATAACCTAATACAGTGAATGAAGGGGCACTACCAATGATTGGTTAAAGAAAGTGCCAAACATCTGTTATTCTCAAACCTTTTTAGTTGAAAGGCCACTTTTCAACAACATCAATAAATCATGATTGTGTTTCCACACCAAAATTATATCATACTCAGAATATGTAAGTGTGGCTTGTAAAGGTGTTTTAATAATATTGTATCTTTTACAATCTGCTGATTATAATTCTAATATTGACAGCAGCAAGTTCAAATATTCCCAAGTTTCATTCCCATTGAGAGGTCTAGAATTCTCCAACTTCCATCTCAGCCCAGAATTGGGGGATAACAGAAGGCAGAGGCACACACAGCCTCTTTCTGCCAAGTTCAGCACTCCCTCATTCCCACTCCCCTCTGGGATAAGGGAGCTGGCTCATTCTGTACTGTCCACATTATTGCTGCACCTCCCTCCAGCCTCACACTCATTCATTTACTCTTCTCTTGACCATTCCACTAGCAGAATCTCATTGCAAACTGTGCAGTTCTCAAGATGAAAAGGCAACTGAGACTTGTTGCATGCTAACCATTAGAAATCTGATCCAGTTAATCCGATTTGAAGCTAATTGTGGTGCCACACATTATTATCAGATTTCCCTCTGTCGCTGCGGCAAAGCCTGTTTAGCAAAAGCCCAGACAAATTATTGATTAAGTTGTGGATCCCCTGGAAAGTTTCTACATCCCCATGACCACGCGTTGACCCCAATCTGAAAACCATTGTGATGCAGAATTAGAGTGTGCCAGGTTCTAATCCTGGTGCACACAAAGTCACTAATTCTCCCTTGATTGCTATTTAAGTTGTGAGAGATGAATGAACTGCCCCTGCGTGAGGGTGAAGCTGGTGACGATTATCTCATGGCATAGTTTGGAGTTTGGTTAATGCCTCTCCTTGGATGGAGTGTTAGAGGGCACACTGAACCTCCCAGTAAGGAGTCTGACAGGAAGATTTTCCTGCCCCTGTACCCACTCATCCATAGACTCTACGATGTTCTCTGTATGGGAGGGTAATTGGGGAAAATCTGCCCCAAAGTGTTCAAGAAGAAAGTTAGCAACACAGAAGAGGGCAGATTATTCGCAGCTCACCCCAGACCTCTCCAGAACCCTATCTTCATTCTTCATGAACGTTTAATCAGCAACTCACTCAATTTTAATTCAAGATTCCCTTTCCAGTACTAATTAAAAATCCCCCTTGCCCTCAGTATTCATTTGCCTTTTTCTCCCCAGTATGTTTTTCCCCCAGTATTGTTTAATCTTCTCCCTGATATTCATTCACCGTGATCTCTTTCCTCAGTATTAAGAACTTCTTTCCACTGCTTCATTTTTCCTTTTTGCCATTAGTAGCAATTTCTAACCAGTATTAATTCCCATTTTCCCAAGGATTGATCTGCCATTCGCTTCCCCCTTTCCTGATATTGATTCATTCCCTCTTTTTCCAGTATTAATTTCCCATTTCCCAATATGAATTCCCCCTTTCCCCATCCCCAGCACTAAACTCCCATTCCCAGTATTAATTCCCCTTTTCTTCAGTATTAATTTTCTTTTTGCCAGCTATTAATTCTCCCTTTCTCCAACACCGATCTGCCACTCTCCCCCTCCCTGGTACTGATTCATTCCCCATTTCCCAACCATAATCTCCCCTTTACCCTGTATCAATTTTCCCTTTTCCTGAGTATTAATTCTTCTTCCATATCAGTGCCCACTTTGCCCAGTATTACTGCTTCCACTGCGAGTGGGTGTGAATATTCTGATAAATGTTGACAGTTTTGCATAGTATTGATCAATGTTGAGGTTTTGTCTCGTGCAGATACACACTCAGTGCCACTCACAGTGTGTAACCTTTACACTGCTTCATGCAAGTGTCCACACTACACTTCAACCAGAGAGTGAGAGGGAGGGCACAGGTCTTCCAGACAGTAATTTATCCAGTGCTTCAATAACTTGAATTCTGCTCAGAGTGCAGAAACCTCTGTGATTTTGCTTGAATTTATCTCAAGCCCTCCCCGCACCGTAACCCTGGTTGTATAAGTGCTCTCTGGCACTCTGATGCATTATGTTTTTAACATTGTGAAGTACTGGGCGGGGGGGGGAGAAGAGAGAGAGAGAGAAAAAGCACAAATAAAGTAATTTGTCAGCCAGTTTAAAATAGTTTTAATAATTTTTTTATGGTTCTTAAAGAACAAGTAGGTATATTTGCACTTCATCTGCAGTGTAGCCAAAATATTATTTAAGGTGTTAACTCAAATGAGCAAACACAACAATCATGCAGACAACAGAAGAGCTGGTTTTAGAAGAACAATTTGTACATAGTGTTTACAAAGACTTTTGTGTTAATTAGAATTCCGTTATTTTTGGTATTATACCCTGTACATACAATTATGCGCTGCAGACTGTGTGCAAAGACATACTTGCTAACTTTGTACTTATTTTGTAAAGAAATAAAACAGCTGTTTATTAAACATTGTACATGTGCTCCTTTCTCTCATTCTCACTGAAAGAATCTTTCAATAACATCCATTCTATCCTCAATTACTCGTGAAAGAGCAGGGAAGTGCAACTTATTGATCTTTCAAAGGTCTGATGGGCTGAATGGTCATCAGTGTTATATGATTTTTTGATTTCCTTCCTCCGAGGAAACAAGCAGCTTTGCAAATGTCTCTTTGAGCTTCAATTCCCTCCCTTCTCAAACATGTTTCAATCTAAAGTAAGTGAAGTTTATTTATTAGTCACAAGTAAGGCTTACATTCACACTGCAATAAAGTTAGTGTGAAAATCCCTGAGTCGGGTACACTGAGGGAGAATTTAGCACAGCCAATGCACCTAACCAGCACAAATTTGGACTGGGGAGGAAACTGGAGAACTCGGAGGAAACCCATGCAGACATGGGGAGAACATGCAAACTCCACACAGACAGTGACCCAAGCCAGGAATTGAACCCGGCGCTGTGAAGCAGCAGCACTAACCACTGTGCTACTGTGCACCATATAATGGGTCTCGGACCGTTCTCTTTGACCACAATCCTGTCTATGGGAGAGAAACATGATTTTTCCAATCTATGCCTCTGTTATGTATTCTGTGTTGATGTGTCCAATAGTTCTCTGCTAACTGTCCAAATTAAAAAGGTTACTAATATCAGATGATCCTACACCATTAACCCTTATTAAAACATAAAGTTAGGGATGTCTTGCTACAATTGTACAAGGCTTTGATGAGACAGTGCTTGGTGCTGTGTAATGTTCTGGTCTTCTTAAGGAGAAATATATTTCCATTGAAAGCAGTTTAGAGAAGATTCCTGGCATGCAGGAAGGATTAGATCAATCAGCAGTTGAAGCTTAGGAGGATGAGTGGTGAATTATTGGGAAGATTTGGAGGAAGTTTACATGCTGCAAGGATGTTCCTACTTGAGAGGGAATTTATAACTGAGAGAGTTCCAAAAGAGGTTGAGAAATTTCCGAGAGTCATGAATCTTTGGAATTCTCTTTTCCAGAGAGTAGTGCAGACTGGTTATTGGCTCAGGTTGAGTCAGATCGATCTTTGATCTACATTTGAGAGTCCACGGTTACAGGAGGATGGTGGGGAGGTAGGTTGTGGGTGAGTGGAGGGTGAGCAGGCTGGAAAATGGAGTTAAATCCACAATCCAATCAGCCACGATCTTGTAGCATAGCAGAACAAGTTTGAGGGGCCAAATAGCCTATTCTTGCTCCTATTTCTTTTGCTTTGTTGTTTTGAAATTGAGGATCATTGAACAACGAATTCAGTCTCCAGGGATCATCCAGCCTGTCCAATATATCTATATCTCTTTTGGGATAGCGTTCATCAAATCTGCTGACCAGACTCCATGCTGTGAGTCAAACTGCAATAAACAGAGTTGGAATTCAACAAAAACATTTTGTACTGATTGAAGATGATGTCAAAACGACATAGAGATTGGAGAGATTGCAAAAAAGATTTATCAGAGTGTTGCCTCTAGTACAGAGGATATTCGCTATGAAGAGAGGCTGAATAAACTGGGATTGTTCTCCCTGGAAAGACAGAGGCTGAGGGGAGACCTGATAGAGGTTTATAAAATTATGAGGAATATAGATAGAACATAGAACACTACAGCACAAACAGGCCCTTCAGCCCACAAGTTGTGCCGATCATATCAGTACCTACAAGGCCATAGAACTATAGATAGGGCGAACAGTTAGCAACTTGCCTTAATAGAGCACCAGCTCAGATTTTGGGAGAACAGGATAATTACTCATTTCAGCCTTGCAAGTCTTTAAGTAAAGTTAATGGAAATTGTTTATTAATTCCCCCTGGGATTCCTGATTGGAATAATTGATAAGATTGTGTGATGATGCACTTCATGTACGGAACAGAGAGAAGAAGATTTTGCAGAAAATAGTGAGTTGCAGTTGAAGCCTGGTTGAAGTTAAAAGGATTTCATTTTTAAATATTGCTCAACTGTTAAAAGTTATTTCATTTGTTAGAGTTATATTTAAACTGTTACTAAATAAAGTTTTTATCACTATAAAAGCCCCTTATTTGTCAGTGGAGAGATTGCTGGAAGGGAATATCCTTTGCTCACATTTAAACCAAAATAGAAAAAATTGTCGTGGTTTAGTCTGATTTAACGTATTTTGGGGTTCTTGTCTGGGAATCGAACAATAGCGAGATTAAGGGAAGCAATTCCAGAGCTTAGAACCTAGGTAGCTGAAAGAACAGGGGAAAAAATGAAAAGTGGGAATGTGCAAGAGGCTAGAATTTGGAAGAGGGGATGATGTTGTAGGGTGGGAGAAGGTTAGAAACGGAATAATGGATACAAGGATGGTAATTTTAAATTTGAGGCATTACTGCTTTGAAAGATAGTGTAGATCAGAAAGTATCAGGGTAAAGGCTACGGTGTTTAGTGCAAGTGTTCTGGAATACACAGCATAGGAGGCCATCCAAGAGAACGCTCGAATAACAAAGTCTCCAAGAAATAAAGTATAAAAGGGGAGACATTCATCCCATCATATCCATGATAGCTCTTTGAAAGAACAGTTCAGTAAGTTTGTACTGCTCACACTTTCTCTAGAGCCATATCCAGAGAGAAAGTGCGTATCTGGATCCTGATTCCAATAGCTATGGTTTCCAGCTGTTTAAATAGTTTAACTTCAGATTTGTTCCTCTGTTGCCTTTTTTCCATTTGGGGTTTTGTGCAATATTTGAGATAAGCTATGGGGGAGAAGATATTCCTTTGTAGAGGTTTAGGTTTAGATGATTAGAGGTTTAGATAGGGTGGACAGTGATAGCCTTTTTCCTAGGATGGAGAAAGCTAGCACGAGGGGACACAGCTTTAAATTAAGGGGTATGAGTTATAGAATGGATATCAGAGGTAGGTTCTTTACTCAAAGAGTGATTAGGGAGTGGAATGCCCTGCCTGCAGCTGTTGTAGATGCGCCAAGTTTGGTGGCGTTTAAGAGGTTAATTGATAAGTATATGGAAAGAAGGGAATGGTTTAGTTTGGAGGGGCATTGCTTTTTATTTTGGTCGGCACAACATCGAAGGCCGAAGGGCCTGTTCTGTGCTGTAATGTTCTATGTTCTATGTTCTAGCCTACCCGTCAAACCAATACAATTCACCAGGAAAACTCAATGTCCATTCTTCCCATATTTCTACTCAAATTTCATTTGCTATTCTGACAGACATTCCTATCTCAACATGAGATCGAGTATGGCAGTTCAGAAAGATTCTGACAGTCTGATTTACCCAAGTATATGTGATTGCCAGATCTGTAATGTAAATACTTATCCACTTCCCACTTTACAGATGGATGTCAACAAAAGACTTAACAGATCAGTCTCACACACGAGTTCTCAGTTTTCATGCCCAGATCTCACAAGTGAATCTACCAAGAATTACAGCAATTCTTAGAATCATAGAATGACTCTGCAGTGCAGAAGGAGGCTATTTGGTCTATGGAATCTGCAGTAAGCTCAGTCCCATTCCCATAACCCCATGCATTTACCCTAGCTACTCCCCTGACACTAAGAGTCAATTTGAGCAAGTTCACCTAACTTGCTCATCTTTGGACTGTGAGATGAAACTGGAGCACCCAGAGGAAATCCATGTAGGGAGAACATGCAAACTCCACACAGACAGTGACCCAAACTGGGAATTGAACCTGGGTCCCTGGCACAATTTATTTTTGCATTGCAGCTTGATTTGGGGAAATGAAGCATTAGAAATGGAAAGTTATTTGTGGCTGTTTTAGAGAATGACACAATAAAATCTACATTCCAAATGAAATCAGTCACGTTAAACACGGGTAATTGGAGGGTTTGAAAGGACATCAAAAATTAGCTATTAAAGATACCAGAAGAAAAAGATTGGGAGCTTTGCAATTAAGGAACTAACGTTAATGAGAAGTGGAAATACATCACAGTGGCAGTAAGAAAGTCCTAAAATAGTTTTACAATTGTGACTATTGGAAGGAATGTCAAAGTGTAGAAAGTCTGTGTCAGAGAAATGAGTAAAATATTCCAAATAATCAAGTTATGGCACAGGTATTGAACAGACTCTTTGCATATATTTTCATGAAGAGTTGTAAATTGATTGAAGTCCTGAGCAATGGGACTAAATATTCCGTCGCATAACCAAAGGATCTGTTTTGTGGAAGTACCCACACAATCCTCAAGTCAGATGGGATAAATCTCAAATCCTTGAACAATTAAAATTCTGCAGGATTACAATAAAAGAATAAGACATAAACCTAAAAAAATACAGCTTACCATGATTACCAGGTGAGATAGGTGTTATCTGGAATATTACAATATGGAATGATACAGGGAGGTTTTTATAAAATGTATGATATTTTAGAAGTGTACTCATTGTAAAGTAAGAAGTGTGGAACCAATTTATACACAGCAATGTAATAATAACTAGATAGTGATGTTGGTTATGTAAAGTCCTGAGCGTTTGTTGGTTTTAAACAAAAAGAAAAAGATATGGTTTGCACATGGAGGTTCAAAGTAACAACAGCAGGTTTATTGAAGAGCTGTTGCCTGTGCAGAGTGAAAACAAAACTAAAGGCAAGAGTCTGTGGAATACCTAATGATATTGCCATTAAATTATATGACTTGCTCTTAAGACAATTGTACAACCACTTAAATATATAACATCCCTTCCCCTTAATACAATAAATTATTACAATGTTATACATAGGATCAGAAATACCCTAGACAGAATACAATACATCATTAATCATTATACACAGTCAATAAGAAAGTCAATCCAGGAGGATGTCTATTCTTGTATATAATGTTCTGGAATTTGACTGTCTTTGATCCTAGAAGTATGGTTTGGAACCTCAGTAGACACTTCTTCCCTTGGAACTAATTCTGCATCATTCTCACATGGTATAGTAGCAATCAGATGTTATATATTTAAGTGGTTGCATGATTCCTTTCATGGGACAGTGGCTAGACCAGCATTTATTGCTCATCCCTAGTTGCCCTGAAGGAGATGGTGGTGAGCTGCCTTCTTGAATTGCTGGAGTCCATATTCTGTGGACTGATCCACAATGCTATTAGGGAGGGAATTCTAAGATTTTGACCCAGTGACAGTGAATGAACGATGATATATTTCCAAGTCAGGATGATGAGTGGCTTGGAGGGGAACTTGGTGGTGTTCCCATTATCTGGTGACTTTGTCCTTCTAGATGGAAGTATTTGTGGGTTTGGAAGGTGCTGAATAAGGATCTTTGGTGAAATGCTGTAGTGTATCTTGTAGATGGTACACACTGCTGACATTGAGTATCGATGGTGGATGTTTGTAGATGTGGTGTCAATCAAGTGGGGCTGCTTTATCCTGGATGGTGTCAAGCTTTATGAGTGTTGTTGGAGCCACACCCATCCAGGCAAGTGGGGAATATTCCATCACACTCCTGACTTGTGCCTTGTAGATGGTGGACAGGCACTGGGGAATCAGGAGGTGAGTTACTCGCTGTAGGATTCCCAGCCTCTGACCTGCTCTTTGTAGCCACTGTGTTTATGTGGTGAGTCCAGTTGAGTCTCTGGTCAATGGGAACCCCAAGGACGTTGACAGTGGGACATTCAGTGATGGTTACACTATTGAATGTCAAGGGGCAATAGTGGGAGTGTCTCTTATTGCTGATGGTCACTGCCTGGCATTTGTGTGGCATGAATGTTACTATCACTTATCAGCCCAAGCCTGGATATTGTCCAGATCTTGCTGCGTTTGAACATGTTCTGCTTTAGTAGCTAAGGAGTTGTGAATGGTGCTAAACATTGTGTTATTGAACATAGAACATGGAACATTACAGCGCAGTACAGGCCCTTTGGCCCTCGATGTTGCGCCGATCAATGTAACCAATTTTATGACCCTCTACCCTAAACTATTCCAATGCTATCCATATGCCTATCCACTGACCAATTGAACATCCTTAAACTTGGCAAATCCACAACTGCTGCAGGCAGGGCATTCCACGCCCTTACTATCCTCTGAGTAAAGAACCCACCTCTAACATCCATCCTATAACTACCACCCCTTAATTTAAAGCTATGGCCCCTCATGCTACCATCTCCATCCAATGAAAAATGCTCTCACTATCCACCCTATCTAACCCTCTGATCATCTTATATGTTTCAATTAGGTCACCTCTTAGTCTTCTTCTCTCTAATGAAAATAACCTCAAGTCCCTTAGACTTTCCTCATAAGACCTTCCCATCATACCAGGCAACATCCTGGTAAACCCCATCTGTACCCTCTCCAATGCCTCTGCATCTTTCTTATAAAGTGGCGACCAAAACTGTACACAATATTCCAAGTGCGGCTGCACCAGAGTTTTGTACAGTTGCAACATGACATCTTGGCTCCAAAATTCAATCCCTTTACCAATAAATGCTAACACACTATATGCCTTCTTAACAACCTTATCAACTTGAGTACCAACTTTCAGTGATCTATACACCTGTACACCGAGATCTCTCTGCTCGTCTACACTACTAAGAGTCCTACCATTAGCCCTATATTCTGCACATATATTACTCTTACCAAAGTGAATCACCTCACACTTTTCCACATTAAACTCCGTTTGCCACTTCACGGCCCAGCTCTGCAACTTATCTATATCCCTCTGCAAACTGTAACATCCATCCTCAATGTCTACAACTCCTCCGACTTTGGTGTCGTCAGCAAATTTCCTAACCCAACCCTCTACATCCTCATCCAGGTCATTTATGAAAATAACAAACAGCAGTGGCCCCAAAACAGATCCCTGAGGTACACCACTAGTAACTAAATTCTAGGTTTAATATATCCCATCAACCACCACTCTCTGTCTTCTATCAGCTAGCCAATTCATAATCCAAATTGCTAAATCACCATCAATCCCATGCATCTGCATTTTCTGCAGTAGTCTTCCATGGGGAACCTTATCAAACACTTTGCTAAAATCCATATACACCACATCAACTGCCTTACCCTTATCTACCCCTTTAGTCACCTTTTCAAAAAACTCAATAAGGCTTGTGAGGCACGACCTACCCTTCACAAATCCATGCTGACTATCCCTATTCACTCCTCTGTAGATGACTATAAATCCTATCCCTTATAATTCTTTCCAAAACTTTCCCCACTACAGAAGTAAGATTCATTTGCAGGATGGTCTCTGCTCCCCTTCTTAAACAAGGGGACAACATTTGCCATCCTCCAGTCTTCTGGCAGTATACCTGTAGCCAACGACGACATGAAGATCAAAGCCAAAGGCTCTGCAATCTGCTCTGTAGCTTCCCAGAGTAACCTGGGATAAATCCCATCTGGCCCAAGGGACTTATCTATTTTCAGACTCTCAAGAATACCTAACACCTCCTCATGTACCTCTATCCTGTCTAGCCTACAACCCTGTATCTCAGTATTCTCCCCAACTCCATTAACTTTTTCCCGCATGAAAACTGATGAAAAATATTCATCCAGTGCCTCTCCAATTCTTCAGGCTCCACGCACAACTTCCAACTACTGTCTCTGACTGGCCCTAATCTTGACCTAACCAATCTTTTATTCTTAACATATCTATAAAAAGCTTTAGGATTCTCCTTTATCCTATCCGCCAAAGTCTTCTCATGTCCTCTTCTAGCTCTTCTTATCTCACTCTTTAGCTCCCTCCTGGCTAATTTATAACTGTCCAGTGCCCTAACCAAGCCTTCATGTTTCATCTTTATATAAGCCTCCTTTTTCCTCTTATGTAGTGAACCAACTTCCTTAGTACACCACGATTCCCTGGCTCTACCACTTTCTTCCTGCCTGACAGGTACATATTTATCAAGGACTCGCAGTAGCTGTTCCTTGAATAAGTTCCACATTTCAGGTGTTCCCAGCCCCTGCAGTTTCCTACTCCAACCTATGTATCCTAAATCTCGCCTAATAACCTCATCGGCAAACATCCCCACAGCTGAACTTATGAAGGAAGGAAGGCCTTTGATGAAGCAGCTGAAGATGGTTGGGCCCGAGACACTGCTCTGAGGGATTCCTGTGGAGATGTCCTGGAGCTGAGATGACTGACTCTCCACAACCTCAACCATCTTCCTATGTAACAGGTATGACTCCAACCAGTGGAGCGTTTGCCCCGATACCCATTGATTCCAGTTTTGATTGGGCTCTTTGACGCTGCATTCGGTCAAATGTGGTCTTGATGTCAATGGCTCTCCCTCTGGAATTTAGCTCCATTCTTCATGTTTGAACCAAGCCTGTAATAAGTTCAGGAGCTGAGTTACTTTGGCTGAACCTAAACTGGGCATTTCACGGTGATATTATTGGCATATTCGTGGAATGCTGTTTAGTTTCAGTTTCTGTTTTCTGCAGAGAGCATCTTTCAATAAACATGTTGTGTTACTTTTTAATCTGTGTGTGCAAACCATATTTTTTGTTTAAAACCCACATCCCTTCACAGAGTCAGAACATTACAAAAAGAAAACTGGAAATGGGGATGGGTGTTTCTTCATCGAGAATATTGAGAAAAGATCCTAACATGGAAATGAAACATTGTGGCTCCTCACACTTCACATATTAGAAGACTGGGCAGAAGCAATACCAGGATTAAGGATTCCAGTGTCAGCGCAGGAGCACAGGTTAGAGATGTGTATTATCTCCAGACAGGACAGTTAGTGAGATTTTGCAAGCCCCGGCAAGTCGTGGGGGTTACAGATAGTGTGAGGCCGTCCTCATGTGTGCAGAACTTGGCTATCAGTCTCTGCTCAGTGACTCTGCGCTGTAGTGTGTCGTGAAGGCTACCTTGGAGAATGTTTACCCATTTCCACGTGAGAGTTAATCCTATCCCTCAGGAATGATTCTACTGATTTACTTACTATTGGGGTAAGATTAACTGGCCTATAATTGTTTGGCATTTCCTTCAAATCCTTTTCAAACAATGGAATTATGTTTGCATTTCACCAATCCTCTGATACGTCTCTTGTATTGAGTGAGGATAGAAAATCAATGATTTGTATCATTTTTATTAATGATTTGGATGAGAATATTAGAGAGATGGTTAGTAAGTTTGCAAATGACATGAAGACTGGTGACGTAGTGGATAAAGAAGAACGTTTTCTCCAATTGCTATGAGAACTTAATCAATTGGGCCTGATGAATGGCAGATGGAGTTTATTTTATATAAATGTGAGATGATGCGTTTTGATAAACTGAACCAAGGCAGGATTTACCCAGTTAATGGTAGGGCATTGGGGAGAGTTGCAGAACAAAGAGATCTAGGGATACACATGTTCATAGTTCCTTGAAAGTGACGTTACAAATGGAGTGGTGAAGAAGGCATTCGGCATGCTTGGTTTCATTGGTCAGAATATTGAATACAGGAGTTGCGACATCTTGTTGAAGTCGTACAAGGCATTAAACTAGAAAGAATGCAGAAAAAATTTACTAGGAAAAAATTTGAGTTATCAGGAGAAGCTGAAAGGCTGGCCTTTTCAAGGTCTATAAAATAATGAGGTGCATAGACAAGATAGATAATCAATATCTTTTCCCAAAAGGAGGGGAGTCTAAAACTAGAGGGCATGGATTTAAGGTGAGAGGGGAGAGATACAAAAGTGCCCAGAGGGGCAATTTTTTCACACAGAGGGTGGTGAGTGTCTGGAACAAACTGTCAGAGATGGTAGTAGAGGCAGGGACAAGTTTATCTTTTAAAAAGCATTTAGATAGTTACATGGGTACAGTGGGTATAGAGGGACATTGGCCCAGTGTAGGCAATTGGGATTAGCTTCGGGGTGTAAAAAAAGACAGTATGGACAAGTTGGGCAGAAGGGCCTGTTTCCATGCTGTAAACCTCTCTAACCCTATGACCAAATAAGAAGAAATCGTTCTGTGTGGTTTTGAAAGAGGGATTTTTATGATTAGAGAAAGATGAGTTTCTAGACAAGGGAAGGAATGCTTTCCTTAATAGTTGGGATTGTTTGAAAAAAATATCAAGTTAATGGTCCTCAGTACGAAAAGGGAACGTTACTGGGAGGACACACACTGAGCAGTCGAGGTGTCATTCCCTATAAGAGGATTGCCGAGTCAATTAGAATCTTTGGAGTCCTTCAGAGTGGTTTCAGTATGTAACACAAGCAAATAAAATTACCAGCTCTTCGCAATACAATAGCAAGTAAAATCTTCAAGTTTCTCCAAAGTTTTGTCCATCCAGGAACTAAACCTTACAATGACTTGACACAGATCGTTGATCTGAGCACATCAATCTCCAAAGCCAGTTTGGAACAGTTCAGGTTCCACCGAAGGAATTAAGTGAAAGATGAAATCATCGCCCAGCGTGTGGCAACTGTTAAAAAGCTGGCACAACACTGAGAGTTTGGCGAGTCGTGAGAAGATGCTCTTTGAGATTGTCTCGTTTGTGGGCTCCAAAATGAAACTATTCAAAGAATCATAGAATCCCGACACTACAGAAGAAGGCCATTCTACCCATCTTGTCTATACTGGTCCTCCAAAAGAGCACTCCACGTAGGCCCACTTACCTTCCTTTCCCATGACTCCACACATTGATCATAGCCAATCCACTTACTTTGGACTGTGGGAAGAAACTGGAACATCCGGAAGAAACTCAGGCAGACACAGCGAGAACACGCAAACTCCAAACACACACGCACTGACCCTCTGACAGTGCGGCACTCCCTCAGTACTGACCCTCTGACAGTGCAGCACTCCCTCAGTACTGACCCTCTGACAGTGCTGCACTCCCTCAGTACTGACCCTCTGACAGTGCAACACTCCCTCAGCACTGATCCTCTGACAGTGCAGCACTCCCTCAGCACTGCCCTCTGACAGTGCGGCACTCCCTCAAGCATGCTCTCTGACAGTGCGACGCTCCCTCAGCACTGACCCTCTGACAGTGCGCGCTCCCTCAGTACTGACCCTCTGAACAGTGCGGCACTCCCTCAGCACTGACCCTCTGACAGTGCAGCACTCCCTCAGTACTGACCTCTCTGACAGTGCGGCACTCCCTCAGTACTGACCCTCTGACAGTGCGAGCACTCCCTCAGCACTGACCCTCTGACAGTGCAGCACTCCCTCAGTACTGACCCTCTGACAGTGCAGCACTCCCTCAGTACTGACCCTCTGACAGTGCAGCACTCCCTCAGTACTGACCTTCTGACAGTGCAGCACTCCCTCAGTACTGACCCTCTGACAGTGCAGCACTCCCTCAGTACTGACCCACTGACAGTGCGGCACTCCCTCAGCACTGACCCTCTGACAGTGCAGCACTCCCTCAGCACTGACCCTCTGACAGTGCGGCACTCCCTCAGCATTGACCCTCTGACAGTGCGGCACACCCTCAGCACTGAACCCCTGACAGTGCAGCACTCCCCTCAGCACTGACCCTCTGACAGTGGCGCACTCCTCAGCACTGACCCTCTGACAGTGCAGCACTCCCTCAGCACTGACACTCTGACAGTGCGGCACTACCTCAGCACTGACCCTCTGACAGTGCAGCACTCACTCAGCACTGACCCCTGACAGGCGGCACTCCATCAGCACTAACCCTCTGACACACCACACCCCCACGTGCGTCACTCCCTCAGCACTGACCCTCTGACAGTGCGGCACGCTCCCTCAGCACTGACCCTATGACATGCGCAATCCCTCAGACGACCCTATGACAGTGCTGCACTCCCATCAGACTGACCCTCTTACAGTGCGACACTCCCTCAGCACTGACCCTCTTACAGTGCAGCACTCCCTCACCACTGACCTCTGACAGGCAACCTCCCTCAGCACTGACCCTCTGACAGTGCGCACAACCCCCCCAACCCCACAGCGCTCCCTGAGCACTGACCATCTGACAGTGCAGCACTCCCTCAGCACTGACCCCACCACACACCCCCAAAAACCCTCTGACAGTGCGGCACTCCCTCAGCACTGATCCTCTGACAGTGCGGCACTCCCTCAGCACTGACCCTCTGACAGTGCAGCACTCCCTCAGCAATGACCCTCTGACAGTGCAGCACTCCCTCAGCACTGACCCTCTGACAGTGCAGCACCCCCTCAGCACTGACCCTCTGACAGTGCAGCACTCCCTCAGCACTGACCCTCTGACAGTGCAGCACTCCCTCAGCACTGA
>JAGIQG010000004.1:2870667-2968750 GCA_024679065.1 Sphyrna mokarran | reverse complement strand
GACCCTCTGACAGTGCGGCACTCCCTCAGCACTGACCCTCTGACAGTGCGGCACTCCCTCAGCACTGACCCTCTGACAGTGCGGCACTCCCTCAGCACTGACCCTCTGACAGTGCGGCACTCCCTCAGCACTGACCCTCTGACAGTGCGGCGCTCCCTCAGCACTGACCCTCTGACAGTGCGGCGCTCCCTCAGCACTGACCCTCTGAAAGTGCGGCACTCCCTCAGCACTGACCCTCTGACAGTGCGGCACTCCCTCAGCACTGACCCTCTGACAGTGCGGCACTCCCTCAGCACTGACCCTCTGACAGTGCGGCACTCCCTCAGCACTGACCCTCTGACACAGTGCCGGCACTCCCTCAGCACGCACCTCTGACAGTGCGGCACTCCCTCAGCACTGACCCTCTGACAGTGGCACTCCCTCGGCACTGACCCTCTGACAGTGCGGCACTCCCTCGCACTGACCCTCTGACAGTGCAGCACTCCCTCAGCACTGACCCTCTGACAGTGCCGCACTCCCTCAGCACTGACCCCTTGACAGTGCAGCACTCCCTCAGCACTGACCCTCTGACAGTGCGGCACTCCCTCAGCACTGACCCTCTGACAGTGCGGCACTCCCTCAGCACTGACCCTCTGACAGTGCGGCACTCCCTCAGCACTGACCCTCTGACAGTGCAGCACTCCCTCAGCACTGACCCTCTGACAGTGCGGCACTCCCTCAGCACTGACCCTCTGACAGTGCGGCACTCCCTCAGCACTGACCCTCTGACAGTGCGGCACTCCCTCAGCACTGACCCTCTGACAGTGCGGCACTCCCTCAGCACTGACCCTCTGACAGTGCGGCACTCCCTCAGCACTGACCCTCTGACAGTGCGGCACTCCCTCAGCACTGACCCTCTGACAGTGCGGCACTCCCTCAGCACTGACCTTGACAGTGCGGCACTCCCTCAGCACTGACCCTCTGACAGTGCGGCACTCCCTCAGCACTGACCCTCTGACAGTGTGGCCTTCCCTCAGCACTGACCCCCTGACAGTGTGGCACTCCCTCAGCACTGACCCTCTGACAGTGCGATGCTCCCTCAGTACTGACCCTCTGACAGTGCGGCACTCCCTCAGTCTGGGTGAATCACTCATGTCCATTATTGGAATTAAACCACCCCCCCGGGGTGGGGGTCCCATTTTTTGGTGAACGCAGTCTGTAAATGTGACACGTTTAGAAACACAGAAAGGATCGGTGTGCTGCCGGTAAACATCTCATTTTATTTCTCTTAAAAAAAATTCAATTCTTTTCTCCTCAATTTTTAATAAACTGCATCGGCTGCTGACCCCCTGGGGTCGGGCTCTGGCCCCGTGTGCGCACCGAGTGAGGAGGGGGCAGTGACCGAGGGGCAGTAACTGAGGAGGAGGGGACAGGAGAGGGAGGGAGGGGAGAGTGAGGGATGGAGGACGGGAGTGAGGGAGGAGAGTGAGGGAGGGAGCGAGGGGAGTGAGGGAGGAGAGTGAGGGAGGGAGCGAGGGGGAGTGAGGGAGGAAAGTGAGTGGAGGGAGGGAGGGGACAGTGAGGGATGGAGGAGGGGAGTGATGGAAGGTGGGAGGAGAGTGAGAGGGGAGGGAGGGGAGTAAGGAGGGGACTGATGGAGGGTGGGAGGAGAGAGTAGGGGGAGGGGGAGAGGGAGCGAGGGGAGTGAGGGAGGAGAGTGAGGGAGGGAGCGAGGGGAGTGAGGGAGGAAAGTGAGTGAGGGAGGGAGGGGACAGTGAGGGATGGAGGAGGGGAGTGATGGAAGGTGGGAGGAGAGTGAGAGGGGAGGGAGGGGAGTAAGGGAGGGGAGTGAGGGAGGGAGGAGGGGAGTGAGAGAGGGAGGGAGGAGAGGAGCGAGTGAGGTAGGGAGAAAGTTAGTGAGGAATGAAGGAGGGTAGTGAGGGAGGGAGGAGGGGAACAAGGGAGGGAGGAGGAGAGTGAGGGAGGAGGAATTCAGCACGAGATCCTGTTTGGGGACTGGGGAGAATCGCTGAGGCTGGAGGTTAATCAGCTTCTACTGGTGAAATCTTTGTGCACAGAACCATCTCTGGGAGAACCCCCCTGCACCCCACCAAAACTGGGCCAATCGTGCTGGACGGTGAGGGGATTTGTTTGTTTTGAGGGTTTGTTTGGGAGGAGGATTTGTTTTGGGGTGTTGTTTGGGAGGGGAGGGTTCGTGTGCTGAGTGTTTGGGGGTTTAAGTGCCAAAGGATGAGACAGATGAACAGAAAAGAGGAAATCCCCTCACGGTGTGGGATCTGCAATATCACTTTGCCCCCTCGCTCCACATGGCATCAAGACAAACTTTCCATCGATGTGTCCACTGTTCACGGTTAATATTGACTAGTCTCCGCTCTGAAGCGACACTTGGAGGTGTTCGAATTCCACACACAACGTCAGACAGGATTAGGGTTAATCCAACCCATCGAGAAATTCCTCGTCAAGCGATTGACCTCTTTAAGAGACGCTCAACCTGGAGTCCAGCAACTAAATTCAGACGGGGAGACGAGGGGTTTGGGGAGAGAAAAAAAAACAAAAGAAAAGCTTGGAAGGAGTTGGTGGACTCTGCACTAATCCAGGGGCTCCTGTTTTATTCTGATTGTTGTTGGTGTCAACTGTAACCGTTTTTCCTGGCGATACAGCACATATTCACTGAACTGGGAGGAATCGACACCCCCCCCACAGGACGCTACCACCCGGAATCCCTTGTGTAGCAATCGTTCGAGAACCTGTGGGAGAATAAGCAAAGGTAAGTCAGCTAAGAGGGGACACGAGAAGACTTTGGCTGATAGGATTAAGGAGAATCCTAAAGCTTTCTTTAGATATGTTAAGAATAGAAGATTGGTTAGGACAAGATTAGGGCCAGTCATAGACAGCAGTGGGAAGTTGTGCGTGGAGCCTGAAGAGATTGGAGAGGTACTGAATAAATATTTCTCTTCGGTATTCACGCAGGGTGATGTAAATGTAGTTATGGAGAACACTGAGGTACAGGGTAGCAAACTGGAAAGTATCGAAGTAGATAGGGAGGATGTGCTAGATATTCTCAAGGGTTTGAAGTTGGATAAGTCCCCTGGGCCGGACGGGATTTACCCTAGGATTCTCTGGGAGGCAAGAGAGGAGATTGCAGAGCCTCTGGCTCTGATCTTCAGGTCGTCGTTGGTTACGGGTGTGGTTCCGGAGGACTGGAGGATAGTGAATGTGGTCCCATTGTTCAAGAAGGGGAAGAGAGACCTTCCAGGGAATTATAGGCCAGTGAGTCTTACTTCTGTTGTGGGCAAAGTATTGGAGAGAATTATTAGGGATAGGATTTATAGTTATTTAGAGAGAAATGAATTGATTGGGGATAGTCAGCATGGTTTTGTGAAGGGTAGGTCGTGCCTTACTAACCTTATTGAGTTTTTTGAAAAAGTGACCAAAGAGGTGGATGGGGGTAAGGCGGTTGATGTGGTATATATGGACTTTAGTAAGGCACTTGATAAGGTGGCCCATGGAAGACTTCTGCAGAAAATGCAGATGTATGGGATAGAGGGTGATTTAGCTAATTGGATTAGGAATTGTCAGCAGATAGAAGACAGAGGGTGGTGGTTGATGGGAGATATTCATCATGGAGTTCGGTAACAAGTGGTGTACCTCAGGGGTCTGTTTTGGGGCCTCTGCTGTTTGTAATTTTTATAAATGATCTGGATGAGGGTATTGAGGGATGGATTAGTAAATTTGCAGATGACACTAAAGTCGGTGGAGTAGTAGATAGTGAAGAGGGGTGTTATAGTTTGCAGAGAGACTTGGACAAGTTGCAGAGCTGGGCCGAGAGGTGGCAAATGGAGTTTAATGTGGAAAAGTGTGAGGTAATGCACTATGGCAGGAATAATAAATGTGTAGAGTATAGGGCTAATTGTAGGATTCTTAGTAGTGTTGATGAACAGAGGGATCTTGGTGTATATGTGCATAGATCCCTGAAAGTAGGCAGTCAAGTCGATAAGGTTGTTAAGAAGGCATATGGAGTCTTAGCTTTTATTGGTAGGGGGATTGAATTTCGGAGCCGCAACGTCATGTTGCAACTGTACAAAACCCTAGTGCGGCCGCACTTGGAGTATTGTGTGCAGTTCTGGTCCCCGCATTATAAGAAAGATGTGGAGGCATTGGAGAGGGTACAGAGGAGGTTTACCAGGATGTCCTGGTATGGAGGGCAGGTCTTATGAAGAGAGGCTGAGGGATTTGAGGTTGTTTTTGTTAGAAAGAAGGCGGCTAAGAGGAGACATTATTGAAACATGTAAGATGATTAGAGGTTTAGATAGGGTGGACAGTGATAGCCTTTTCCTAGGATGGAGAAAGCTAGCACGAGGGGACACAGCTTTAAATTAAGGGGTGATAGTTATAGGACGGATATCAGAGGTAGGTTCTTTACCCAGAGGGTGGTTTGGGAGTGGAATGCCCTGCCTGCAGCAGTTGTAGATGCGCAAAGTTTGGTGGCGTTTAAGAGGTTAGTTGATAAGTATATGGAAGAGAAGGGAATGGTTTAGTTTGGAGGGCATTGCTTTTTATATTGGTCGGTGCAACATCGAAGGCCGAAGGGCCTGTTCTGTGCTGTAATGTTCTATGTTCTATCACACTAAACATCTGGAGCACAGCAGGAGGCCATTCGGACTCTCTAGCTGTGTCAACTAAACAACTGGAAAGGAAAGAAGTCGCTCCATTTCCCTGCTCTTTCTCCAGGGGCCCTGCAAACTTCCCCCTTCTTAAAAGTTCCTGTTGAATCTGCTTCCTGATCACAACACTTGCCAGCTGCCCGCTCACCCTGCCATCTCTCTTCAATCCATGTCCTCTGCTCACTCACTTTCTTCTCTCTGTCAAACCTCTCACTTTGATTACCTTCATTAACTGGTCCTGTTCCAAGGAGATTCAGTTCAACCTGTCCAGTTCCTCAGCACTGAACTCTCTCAGTGACCATCATCTTTGCATCCTGTCTAAATCTGCCACATTCTCCTTTATGTTTAAAAGAGAACATGGAACATAGAACATTACAGCGCAGAACAGGCCCTTCGGCCTTCGATGTTGCACCGACCAATATAAAAAGCAATGACCCTCCAAACTAAACCATTCGCTTCTCTTCCATAAACTTATCAACTAACCTCTTAAACGCCACCAAACTTGGCGCATCTACAACCGCTGCAGGCAGGGCATTCCACTCCCGAACCACCCTTTGGGTAAAGAACCTGCCTCTGATATCCGTACTATAACTATCACCCCTTAATTTAAAGCTGTGTCCCCTCGTGCTAGCTTTCTCCATCCTAGGAAAAAGGCTATCACTGTCTACCCTATCTAAACCTCTAATCATCTTATATGTCTCAATAAGAAAGTGAATTAAAATTCTGAAGCTGGTATTTCAGATGGTCAGTCCAACATCTCACCCACCCAGACACATAACTCTAATCTGCAGAGATCGATGCAGTGGTGAGGAGCTAAAACTCCAGTAATCACTCCGATTGGCCGGAGAAAGAATGATATTGAAGATATTGAATATTCAGTAGTTACCCGATGTGGAAATGAAATTCCCTTTGCCTCCTTACCCAGTCCCGGATCCCAGCTGAGCTGCAAGGAGACCAGGAGATGAGTGACAGCTGGAGAGACTGGGATAAAAGGAACATTCAATAACAGGAGGGGGGTTTTTGATCGAGGAAACCAGGAGATAACAAAGAACAACACAGCACGGGAAACAGACCCTTCAGCCCAATGAGGCTGTGCTGTCATTTTAACATTGTGAGTGCCCCCTTCTACCTTTGACCTTTGTCTACACCTATTAGACTCCACAATAAAGGAACCATAACCAGATTGAGGGATGACTAATTTAGGGATAATTTTTTTTAGCACCAATCAGCCTAAGAGCACATCTTTGCGATGTGGAAGGAAACCGGAGCACCCGGAGAAAACCCACATAAGCACGGGGAGAATGTGCAAACTCCCACAGATACAGGCCCAAATCCAATGATGTTTACAGTGTTGGGGAAAATCGGGAACCAGAGGGACACAGGTGGAAGATAATTGTTAAATAATCAGGGCAAGAGGTGGAGAATGTTTTTAACCACAGCAACTTGTTATCTCAGTGCAAAAGAGGCCCTTCGGCCCATCGAATCCATACTGACACATTAGAAACACCTGAACTCCCATCCAGTCCCATCAGTCAGCACTTGGCCCAGAGCTAAGTGCTCATCTAGATACTTTTTAAAGGATGTGAGACATCCCACCTCTTCCCCTCTCCGAGGGCAGCGCATTCCAGACCCTCATCACCTTCTGGATAAAAAGGTTTTTCCTCACCTCCTCCCCCAAACCTTCTGCTCCTCACCTTGAACCTGTGTCCCCCTCGTGACTGACCCTTCAACTAAGGGGAACAGCTGCTCCCTATCCACTCTCTCCATCTCTCTCATGACCTTGTACACCTCGATCAGATCACCCTCAGTCTTCTCTGCTCCAACGAAAACAACCCAAGCCTATCCAAACTGTCTTCATAACTTAAACGCTCCAGCCCAGGCACCATCCTGATGAATCTCCTCTGCACTCTCTCCAGTGCAATCCCATCCTTCCAATAGTGTGGCGACCAGAACTGCACTCAGCACTCCAGCTGTGGTCTCACTCCATCATGACCCAGAAGATGTTGCCTGTAAGTGTTGGTCACCAGCAGATTCATGGGAATTTCCACAGAGCAACTGGATAAGCACTGTGGGAAAATGGGCAGGAGTTTGGGGGAAAGAGTTATGGTGTGAGACTGATGGGAAAATACTGCGAGTACGGGACTGGTGCTTGTCTTGTCTGCTGTAACATTCTGCAATTTGCAGACAGGCCACAGAATATAAATCATCAAATTAAAGCCTTTGTGCAGCCTCTGCTGAGCCAGACCTCAAACAGAACAACATGAACTTGGGCCTGGAATATAACTGTTAAAATAAATCCTTATGCTCAATTACATTCAAAACCACTAAACACAAACGCTTTGATACTAGGTTACTCTGTTGTTGGGGGGTGGGGGGTGGGGGTGGTCAGTGAGCTATGATCATTGGGACACACATTCTCTCATTCAGAAACCCATCTGTCTGGAGAAACTCGCTG
This sequence comes from Sphyrna mokarran, assembly GCA_024679065.1. Classification (NCBI taxonomy): domain Eukaryota; kingdom Metazoa; phylum Chordata; class Chondrichthyes; order Carcharhiniformes; family Carcharhinidae; genus Sphyrna; species Sphyrna mokarran. Next base: position 2,961,631 of record JAGIQG010000004.1, on the reverse strand, counting down.
TGTGACCCCAGGTAACCTCCATCCAGTTTCTGACGCTTAATTTTCCTCAGACCCCGAGGGCCCAATTAAACAGCAAACACTGAGATATCACAGAGGGACAGACAGGAACAGGTACACACAACTCACTCAAAACTTCCAAATTATTATCCTGGGATGGAATGTTTCCAATCACTCTGTGAATCTGAAGGTTCAGCATTTGGGGTAGAATTGAACACTGATAGAGTTCGCCCCGGTCTCTTCACCCGAAGAGAGACACAGAGAAACAGAGAGAGATTCAGGAGAGAATCACTGGATTCAGACTCACTTTAACTTCATCACAACACGATGCCAGTTGGGAATATTTACTCTGGGAAAGTGTGAACTCTGGGGAGATTTGATTGAGGTTTTAAAATAATGAAACGAGATTACATTTCCCCGTGCAGAGAGAGGACAGAAGACAAGAGAGAAGAGTAAAAAATATTTGTGTTTGGATATGGTTTCCGCCAGAGTCCGTCATGGGAATATGGAGCGTGCGGACTGAACAGAATCTGATAGTGGTGCTGAGACAGACTAGCACCAACAGACAGAACACACACTCACACAGATTTCCTGAAACTTTATCCCTCACTTTCAGAGGTTGGAGATGAAACTCCCAACATTCCCAAGATCGACTGATGAATGTTCAGTACTTTTGGTTTTGCAAGAAGCCTGGTGATGGGGAGAACTGCGATCTTACTGGAGGAATCTTGAACAAAGATTACTTCATGATAGAATAGCACAGGCTCAGTCAACCTTTCCTGTCCTCTATACTGTACATTTCCACAAAACGGGGCTAGATACAGAGTAAAGCTCCCTCTACACTGTCCCCACATCAAACACTCCCAGGACAGGTACAGCACAGGGTTAGATACAGAGTAAAGCTCCCTCTACACTGTCCCCCCATCAAACACTCCCAGGACAGGTACAGCACGGGGTTAGATACAGAGTAAAGCTCCCTCTACACTGTCCCCCATCAAACACTCCAGGACAGGTACAGCATGGGGTTAGATACAGAGTAAAGCTCCCTCTACACTGTCCCCCATCAAACACTCCCAGGACAGGTACAGCACGGGGTTAGATACAGAGTAAAGCCCCCTCTACACTGTCCCCCCATCAAACACTCCCAGGACAGGTACAGCACGGGGTTAGATACAGAGTAAAGCTCCCTCTACACTGTCTCCATCAAACACTCCCAGGACAGGTACAGCACGGGGTTAGATACAGAGTAAAGCTCCCTCTACACTGTCCCCATCAAACACTCCCAGGACAGGTACAGCACGGGGTTAGATACAGAGTAAAGCTCCCTCTACACTGTCCCCCATCAAACACTCCCAGGACAGGTACAGCACGGGGTTAGATACAGAGTAAAGCTCCCTCTACACTGTCCCCCCATCAAACACTCCCAGGACAGGTACAGCACGGGGTTAGATACAGAGTAAAGCTCCCTCTACACTGTCCCCATCAAACACTCCCAGGACAGGTACAGCACGGGGTTAGATACAGAGTAAAGCTCCCTCTACACTGTCTCCCCATCAAACACTCCCAGGACAGGTACAGCACGGGGTTAGATACAGAGTAAAGCTCCTCTACACTGTCCCCATCAAACACTCCCAGACAGGTACAGCACGGGGTTAGATACAGAGTAAAGCTCCCTCTACACTGTCCCCCATCAAACACTCCCAGGACAGGTACAGCACGGGGTTAGATACAGAGTAAAGCTCCCTCTACACTGTCCCCCCATCAAACACTCCCAGGACAGGTACAGCACGGGGTTAGATACAGAGTAAAGCTCCCTCTACACTGTCCCCCCATCAAACACTCCCAGGACAGGTACAGCACGGGGTTAGATACAGAGTAAAGCTCCCTCTACACTGTCCCCCCATCAAACACTCCCAGGACAGGTACAGCACGGGGTTAGATACAGAGTAAAGCTCCCTCTACACTGTCCCCATCAAACACTCCCAGGACAGGTACAGCACGGGGTTAGATACAGAGTAAAGCTCCCTCTACACTGTCCCCCCATCAAACACTCCCAGGACAGGTACAGCACGGGGTTAGATACAGAGTAAAGCTCCCTCTACACTGTCCCCCATCAAACACTCCCAGGACAGGTACAGCACGGGGTTAGATACAGAGTAAAGCTCCCTCTACACTGTCCCCATCAAACACTCCCAGGACAGGTACAGCACGGGGTTAGATACAGAGTAAAGCTCCCTCTACACTGTCCCCCATCAAACACTCCCAGGACAGGGACAGCACAGGGTTAGATACAGAGTAAAGCTCCCTCTACACTGTCCCCATCAAACACTCCCAGGACAGGTACAGCACAGGGTTAGATACAGAGTAAAGGTCCCTCTACACTGTCCCCATCAAACACTCCCAGGACAGGTACAGCACAGGGTTAGATACAGAGTAAAACTCCCTCTACACTGTCCCCCATCAAACATTCCCAGGACAGATACAGCACGGGGTTAGATACAGAGTAAAGCTCTCTCTACACTGTCCCCATCAAACATTCCCAGGACAGATACAGCACGGGGTTAGATACAGAGTAAAGCTCTCTCTACACTGTCCCCATCAAACACTCCCAGGACAGGAACAGCACGGGGTTAGATACAGAGTAAAGCTCCCTCTACACTGTCCCCATCAAACACTCCCAGGACAGGTACAGCACGGGGTTAGATGATAGGTTGATATGTTTGATATTATCCAGCTCTTGCAATGAGATAATAATCAATCACAATTTAGCGATGGTTTTGATTGTATCTCATTGTCACTAGGATGAGGCTGGCATTGTGGGTAAGATCTCAGCTGCCTGGGCAGGGACTGAGTGATGGAGATCTAACGTCTCTCCCACGGTCTGGACGGACACGCCTGTGTAACTGGAAAAATCAGGAAGTTTTCCTCTGCGTGTTCCTGCGATCGTTGAAGAGTCAGATCTTTAACGGGGAATTAGAACCAACAATCTGTGAAGGTCAGTAACAGTTTCTCTTTGATGAGAAAGGGCTGTGTGCTGGTACTGTATCGATAAGCAAGGAGGGACCAATCACACTGCACACTGCTTCCTCAGCCAATCCTAACGGATAGTGAGGAAATGGGAATGGTGAACTGGGATCCCAGTGGGAATGTTGAGATTGTGTGAGAGACTTCAAACCCAGGCTGTACTATCTGGAGCAGGAAAGAGGGAGATTGAGAAAGAGTTTGGAGGATAGAATCATAGAATGCTACAGTGCAGAAAGAGGCCCTTTGGCCCATCGAGTCTGCACTGACCACAATCCCACCCAGGCCCTACCCCCATATCTCTACATATTTTACCCACTAATCCGTCTAACCTACACATCTCAGGACATTAAGGGGCAACTTTATCGTGACCAATCAACCTAACCCACACATCTTTGGATTGTGGCAGGAAACCCTCACAGACACGAGGAGAATGTGCAAACTCCACACAGACAGTGACCCGAGCCGGGAATTGAACCCAGGTCCGGGTGAATCATTGAATAGTAGAGAGATGATGGTGGGTCTCAGATTTATACAATTTGGGATTTCCACGATGTTGGGTTGCACATTTCTATATTCGCATCAAGGGATGTTTCAGTGCTGATGAGCTGCAGGGCACCATTAACTGGTGTTTAGTTTGCAAACCCCTGCTTCCTCTCAGCAGCCTGGCCAACATCTGCTTAATATTTGGTACAGGTTCAAAGATGGAATAGATGGAAATAATACCAATTAAATGTCTCCAAGTGCTGCACCCCAGTTGCAGCAGAGTGTGAGGCCTCCCGTGGTTGAATTGCCAGCTGTACTTGTGATGTGCTGAAGGGTCCACTTTGGGGAAATGTCTGGACAAAGTTGCAGTTCCTGATGGATATCAGTGTCCAGGGTGGGGGGAGGGGAGGGTCTCGGAGGGGGGAGTGGAAATTGTGTTGTGACATTGCAGGAATATTAAATATTCTCAGTAATTATAAGTGCTGCAACTTCACAAAAGGAAGGTTCCTGACTCCAAAACCAAACTCAGCTTGTGGAAAACTAACACAAAAAATCTATTCCAAAATAGATCCTCACAGAGAATCAGAGAATGGGACCATTCAGCCCATCAAGCCACTGCCTGCTCCATTCAAGACAGCTAAGCTAGTCCCATTGACCTGCGTTTCCCTATAGCTCAGCAAATTAGCTCACGTCAGCTGTTTTTTATTTTTGAAAGATTCGATTGAATCTGTCTCCACCACACTCTCAGACAGTACATTCCAGATCCTAACCACTCGCTGTGTGAATCTGTCTCCACCACACTCTCAGACAGTACATTTCAGATCCTTAATTCCAGATTTTTGTTGAGTTTTTAAATTTTATGAGCTGCTATATTAGGATACCAAGCACCACTGACTCCCCACACTTCTGTTTGCTGTTGCACACGAACTCAATCTCCATTTTGCCATCTACCTTTGGTTCCATGGGGCTTTTATTCCAATTGCGTGTCCGTGTGTCTCACTGCCCAAATGTGCAGAGCTCTAACTGAGCCACTGAAACCCAGGATCATTATTCCCCAATAATATTGCTGTTTGTGGTTCAGCACAGTTAGCATTCCAATACAGGCAGACACACAGATAAACATAACACACAAACACACACAGATTCACAGATACACGCACACACACACACACACACAAATAAACATAACATACAAACATACCCACAGATACACACATAGACAGACAGACAGACACACACACATAGACAGACAGCCACACACACATAGACACACACACACACACAGACAAACACACATAGATCCACAGATACACACACACACACATACACAGATACACGTGCACACAGATACACATTAAGACACACACACAGACAGATACACACACACACACACACACACACACACGTAGACAACAGCCACACACACATAGACACACACACGTACACAGATACACGTACATACAGATACACATTCAGACACACACACACAGATACCCACACACACAGATACCCACACACACACAGATACACACACACACACACACACACACACACATACACACACACACACACACACACCAAGATACCCACACACACACAGATACACACACACCAACACACACACACACACAAACACAGATACCCACACACACACAGATACACACACACACACACACACACACAACCACACACACACACACACACACACACACACAGATACCCCACACACACACAGATACACACACACACACACACACACACACATACACACACACACACATACACGTACACCAGGACTTACCTGGACTGAGTTGAGTCTGCAATATCCATTGATGGGGAATCGAATGACATGTGTGGGATCCTGGTTCCACCCAGCGTTTACCGAGTTACACATGATGTCCCCGGTTTCTGGGAAAATATCCTCAATGAGGGACTTCTCACCACTCAGACTGATTCGCTCTCCCAGGTCTGGGGTGACCCTCAACACCAGACACTCACAGGGCTGTGAGGATTTGCGAAGTTCCTTTTCCTGCTTCCACCTCTCCAGCTCCCTCACCATGGGTTGTAACTGATAATACTTCGCTTCTTCATATAACAGACTGAAATCCTGAAAAAGACACATTTAGTTTCACACCCAATCTCTGCTTTTTAGAGAAACAGAACGAGGTGCAGTCAGTCCCAGAGACCCACATCAGGGCTGATCAGCTATATGAGTCTTCACCTTCACCCTACTGGAACAATCCCACCAATCAGATTGTGGTGAGATAGAACTCAAACCTGTCATTCCATATCTTTCACAACTCAGAAACGGCACGGTGGCACAGTGGGTTAGCACTACCGCCTCACAGTGCCAGGGACACGGGTCCGATTCCCCGCTTGGGTCACTGTCTATGTGGAGTCTGCACGTTCTCCCCATGTCTGTGTAGGTTTCCTCTCAATGCTCCGGTTTCTTCCCACAGTCCAAAGACATGCAGGTTAGGGTGCATTGACCAGAGCAGGCCTGGAGCGTGGCATTTAGAACACAGAACAAAGAACAACACAGCACGGGAAACCGGCCCTTCGGCCCAACGAGCCTGCGCCGCCATCCTAACGTCTTAATGACATATAGAGACCAAAATTTCAGGGAATTTCATAGTAACTTCATTGCAGTGTTAATATAAACCTTACACATGACAAATAAATAAACTTTAATCTGATTGTTGCTGTTTCACAGCGAGACAGGGAAAGTTAGTGGTTAAATAATGTGGAGATTTCACAGAATTGAGTTTGATTCCCACGGGGAATGGATTAACTGAATCAATAAAGAATCAGAAAAGATAGAAACAGAGACTGCTGGAAAATCTCAGTGGGTCTGACAGCGAGTGTGGGGAGAGAACAGAGCTGACATTTCCAGTCTCGGTGACCCTGCGTTAGAACTTCACTTCTCCGGCATTCTCTGTTTCTGTGCCAGATTCCAGCACCTGCTGTAATTTACTTTTATTTCCTGTCATGGCCCGGGGGGGGGGGGGGGGGGGGGGGGGGGGGGGGGGGGGGGGGGGGGGGGGGGGGGGGGGGGGTGGTGGTATGTGCGTGTCCGGGTTGGGGAGTGGGGAGGGGTGTGCGTGTCCGGGCGGGGGTGTTGTTGAGGGTGGGGGCAGGAGGTTGGATGGGGGGGGACAGGATCTCAAAGTGAGAGTCGGGTCATTCAGGGGTCAGACGAGGGGCTGTGAAAATCCTGAACCTTGACCTCCCGAAAGGTCAGCAATCTGAGACTGTCATTCAGTGAGATTATTGCTGGTAATGGAACCACAGTCAGGGGGACAATCAAAGTAAAAGCAAGGTAGGACTTTTATTCTTATATTTTTCTGAATTGTACAAGGGTAGAGATGGCAGTTAAGACAGTGATATGCTCCTCCTGCCAGTTGTGGGAGATCCGGGAGCTTTCTCACATCCCTGACCATATGTGAGAAGTGAAACTAACTGCAGCTCCTCACAGACAGCATGGTTCAGTTGGAGCAGCATCTGGACACATTGCTGAACATACAGGGAGCAAAGAGTGTGATAGACACTAGCTTCAGGGAGATGATCACACCACAGTCAGATAGATGGGCGACTGCCAGGAGAGGCAGGCAGGTGAGGCAGGAATCTCCTGTGGCTATTCCCGTATCAAACTGGATACTGTTGGGGGTGGATAGCCTGTCAGGGGAAGATACCAGCAGCAGCCAGGCCTGTGGCATCGCAACTGGTTCTGCTGTAGGGCAGGGTCAAGCTAAGTCTGAGCAAGTGATAGTAGGAGAAGACTTAATAATAAGAAGCACAGACAGGCATTTCTGTGACCGAGACTCTAGGATGGTGTCAGGATCCTGGAAGTGTCTGAACAAATACACAACATCCTGAAACAGGAGGGTAAACCAAGAGATGCCATTGCCCACATTGGCATTAATGACATCAGCAGGAAGGAGTCCTGTGAAGACAATTCAGGAAGTTAGGTTGGGAGCTAAAAACAGGACCTCAAAGTTAGTAATCTCAGGGTTACTCCCCATGTCATATGCTCATGAGGCTTGGAACAGGGAGATAGTACAGTTGAACATGTGTCCAAAGAGTTAGCGTAGGACGGAGGGCTTTAGATAAATGAATCATTGGGATGTCTTCTGGAGAAGGTGAGATCTGTACAAGAAGAATAGGTTACGCCTGAACCGGAGAGGCACCAATATCCTGGACAGGACGCTTTCTAGTGCTGTTCAAGAGGGTTTAAATTGGTGCGGCAAGGGTGGGTGGAAACTGGAACAGCAGATCAGTATGTGTAGAGGCTAGGGAAAAAAGTGAGACTGAGATAAATATAGCACAGAGTAAGAGCAGGCAGAGGGAAGCCACAGGGCTCAGAGGGACTGGAGGTCTGGGATGCAAGAAGTATAACAGGTAAAACATTAACTGAGACGCTGGATTACTGCAAGGAATTATAATATTGCAATTACAGGGACATGGTTAAATAACGACAGGACTGGCAACTTAATATTACGGGATACCGTTGTTTTTGACGGGACAGAAGGGGAAACAAAAGGAGTGAGGGAGTTGCATTGCTGATTAGGGAACAGATCACAGCTGTATTGAGGGAGGAGACATTGGAGGGATCTTGAAGTGAGGCCATTATTCTGGAGCTCAGGAAAAGGAAGGGTGAAATCACAAGTTGGGAGCCTGCAGGAGCCAGAGGACCAAATGGGAATCCCTTACAGCCAGAGACCTTGGGTAGAGAGCAATTTGTTTGATGTGTGCAGGGGGGCTTTTTGATACAGTATGTTGAAAATCCAACCAGAGAGGAAGTCATATAGACTTGGTATTGGGAATAAGCCAGGCCAGGTAATCAATAGTTCAATTGGGCGGGGGGCGGTATTTTGGGCTTAGTGACCATAATTCCATTAGGTTTTAGATACCCCTTGATAAGGAGAAGAGTGGCCCTCGCGTGAGTGCTGAATTGGGCGAGGGCCAATTAGAACATAGAACATAGAACATAGAACAATACAGCACAGAACAGGCCCTTCGGCCTTCGATGTTGTGCCGACCAAAATAAAAAGCAATGCCCCTCCTAACTAAACCATTCCCTTCTCATCCATATAATTATCAACTAACCTCTTAAACGCCACCAAACTTGGCGCATCTACAACAGCTGCAGGCAGGGCATTCCACTCCCTAACCACTCTTTGAGTAAAGAACCTACCTCTGATATCCGTCCTATAACTCATACCCATTAATTTAAAGCTGTGTCCCCTCGTGCTAGCTTTCTCCATCCTAGGAAAAAGGCTATCACTGTCCACCCTATCTAAACCTCTAATCATCTTATATGCTTCAATAAGATCCCCTCTTAGCCGCCTCCTTTCTAACGAAAACAACTCAAATCCTTCAACCTCTCTTCATAGGACCTGCCCTCCATACCAGGCAACATCCTGGTAAACCTCCTCTGTACCCTCTCAAATGCCTCCACATCTTTCTTATAATGTGGCGACCAGAACTGCACACAATACTCCAAGTGCGGCCGCACTAGAGTTTTGTACAGTTGCAACATGATGCTGCGGCTCCTAAATTCAATCCCCCTGCCAATAAAAGATAAGACTCCATATGCCTTCTTAACAACTTTATCCACTTGACTGCCTACTTTCAGGGATCTATTGACACATACACCAAGATCCTTCTGTTCCTCAACACTATTAAGAGCCCTACCATTAGCCCTATACTCTACAAATTTATTGTTCCTGCCAAAGTGCATTACCTCACACTTTTCCACATTAAACTCCATTTGCCACCTCTCGGGCCAGCTCTGCAACTTGTCCAAGTCTCTCTGCAAACTATAACACCCCTCTTCACTATCTACCACTCCACCGACTTTAGTGTCATCTGCAAATTTACTAATCCATCCTCAATACCCTCATCCAGATCATTTATAAAAATTACAAACAGCAGGGGCCCCAAAACAGACCCCTGAGGCACACCACTTGTCACCGAACTCCACGATGAATATCTCCCATCAAACACCACCCTCTGTCTTCTATCTGCCAGCCAATTCCTAATCCAATTAGCTAAATCACCCTCTATTCCACACATCTGCATTTTCTGTAGAAGTCTTCCATGGGCCACCTTAGCAAACGCCTTACTAAAGTCCATATATACTACATCAACCGCCTTACCCCCATCCACCTCTCTGGTCACTTTCTCAAAAAACTCAATGAGGTTAGTAAGGCATGACCTACCCTTCACGAAACCATGCTGACTATCCCCAATCAATTCATTTCTCTCTAAATAACTATAAATCCTATCCCTAATAATTCTCTACAATACCTTGCCCACAACAGAAGTAAGACTCACTGGCCTATAATTCCCTGGAAGGTCTCTCTTCCCCTTCTTAAACAATGGGACCACATTCGCTATCCTCCAGTCCTCCGGAACCACACCCGTAACCAACGAGGACCGGAAGATCAGAGCCAGAGGCTCTGCAATCTCCTCTCTTGCCTCCCAGAGAATCCTAGGGTAAATCCCGTCCGGCCCAGGGGACTTATCCAACTTCAAACCTCGAGAATTTCTAGCACATCCTCCCTATCTACTACAATACTTCCCAATTTGCAACCCTGTACCTCAGTGTTCTCCATAGCTACATTTCCAGCACTCTGCGTGAATACCGAAGAGAAATATTTATTCAGTGCCTCACCAATCTCTTCAGGCTCCACGCAAAACTTCCCACTGCTGTCTATGACTGGCCCTAATCTTGCCCTAATCAATCTTCTATTCTTAACATATCGAAAGAAAGCTTTAGGATTCTCCTTAATCCTATCAGCCAACATCTTCTCGTGTCCCCTCTTAGCTCTCCTCAATTCACTTTTTTACCTCCTTCCTGGCTAATCTATAGCTATCCATTGCACTATCTGAGCCTTCAAGCCTCATCCTGACATAAGCCTCCTTTGTCTTCTTAACCAGCAAATCAACTTTTTTCGTACACCAAGGCTCTCTTACTCGTCCATTTCCTCCCTGCCTGACAGGGACATACTTATCAAGGACTCGCAGCAGCTGCTCCTTGAATATTGCATCCAAATAAGATAGGAACTGGGGAATGTGGATTAGGAGCGGCTATTTGAGGGCAAATCCATGTCTGGCCAGTTGATTGAAGTGCAGGACAGAATGTCCCTGCAAAAGGATAGAAATGACAGGATTCAGCAACCATGAGTGACAAGGGAAATTGTAAGCTGAGTCAAAAGGGAAAAAAAAGCCTTCAAAAGGCCTAGGTATCTAAAAACCATCAAAGCCTTTGGGGATACAGTGAAAGCAGAAAGAAAATTAAACGCGGAATTAGGACGGCTAAAAAGGGCCATGAAATGTCTTTAGCAAACAAAGTCACGGAGAATCACAGGGCTTTTTAAGCATATAATTAGAGGCAAGAGGACAGACCCACTCAAGGACAATGGAGGGAAGTTATGCGTGGAGCCCAGGATGTAGATGAGATCCTTAATGAGTAGTTTGTATTGGTATTCACCAGGAAGATCATGATGGATACTGAGGTCAGGGATAGGTGTGTGAACACTCTAGAGAATGTCCTTATATTGAAGGAGGAAGTATTGAGTATCTTAAATTGCATTAAGGTAGACAAAGCCCCAGGTCAGATGGGATCTATCTCAGGTTATTGGGGAAGGCAAGAGGAGAATTAGCTGGGGCCTTAACGGATATCTTCACATCCTCTTTGACCGAGGTTCCAGAGGACTGGAGAATAGCCAATGTTATTCTGTTGTTTAAGAAAGATGAAGGCTGAGGGGAGACCTGATAAAGGTCTACAAAATTATGAGAGGCACAGACAGGGTGGATAATCAGAGGTCAAAAAAGAAAATACTGGAAAATTTCAGCGTAGAACATAGAACATTATAGCACAGTACAGGCCCTTCGGCCCTCAATGTTGCGCTGACCATTGGAACCAATCTAATGACCTCTAACCTAAACTATTCCAATGTTATCCATATGCCTATCCACTGACCATTTCAACACCCTTAAAGTTGCGAGTCCACAACTGCAGCAGGCAGGGCATTCCACGCCTTTACTACCCTCTGAGTAAAGAACCCATCTCTGACATCCATCCTATAATTATAACCCCTCAATTTAAAGCTATGTCCCCTCATGTTAGCCATCACCACCCAAGGAAAAAGACTCTCATTGTCCACCCTATCTAATCCTCTGATCATCTTATATGCCTCTATTAGGTCATCTCTTAACCTTCTTCTCTCCAATGAAAATAACCTCAAGTCCCTCAGCCTTTCCTCATAAGACCTTCCCACCATGCCAGGCAACATCCTCGTAAACCTCACTCTGCATCTTTTCCAATGCCTCCACATCTTTCTCATAATGCAGTGACCAGAACTGTACACAATACTCCAAGTGTGGTCGCACCAGAGTTTTATATAGTTGCAACATGATCTCAGAGCTCCGAAATTCAATCCCTCTACCAATAAAAGCTAACACACCGTACGCCTTCTTAACAACCTTACCAACTTGGATGCCAACTTTCAGGGAGCTATGCACCTGTACACTGGGATCTCTCTGCTCATCTATACTATTAACAGTCCTACCATTAGCTCTATATTCTGAACCCCTGTTACTCTTTCCAAAGTGAATCACCGCACATTTTTCTGCATTAAACTCCATTTGCCATCTCTTGGCCCAGCTCTGCAGTTTATCTATGTCCCTCTGCAAACTGTAACATCCATCCTCACTGTCTACAACTCCTCCGACTTTGGTGTCATCAGCAAATTTACTAACCCATCCCTCTATACCCTCATCCAGGTCATTTATAAAAATGACAAACAGCAGTGGCCCCAAAACAGATCCCTGAGGTAAACCACTTGTAACCGAACTCCAGGATGAATAATTTCCATCAACCACCACCCTCTGTCTTCTATCAGCTAGCCAATTCCTAATCCAAACTGCTAAATCTCACTCAATCCCATGCTTCTGCAGTAGCCTTCCATGGGTCTACCAAAAGGTCTGGCATCATCTGTAAGCAGGGAAAAGAGCTGATGTTTCGAGTCTGCATGACACTTTGTCAAAATTCTGATTGTCCAGCATTTTCTCTTTTGGTTTCAGATTCCAGCATTTGCAATAACTTGCCCTTATTTAGATGGTCAGAGGCTTTCTCTTCTGGGTGGAAGTGTCAATTACAGGGGGGCACAGGTTTAAGATGAGAGGGGGAAAGTTTAAAGGAGATGTACGGGGAGGTTTTTCGCACAGAGAGTGGCGGGTGTCTGGAACGTGCTGCCAGAGGAGGTGGTGGAAGCAGGAACATTACCAACACTGGTTGGTAAGACACATCTGGATGGGTACATAAATAGGGAGGGAATAGAGGATACGGATCGAGTTAGGGCAGGAGGTTTTATTTTAGTTTGGGCATTATGATGGGGACAGGCCTGGAGGGCCGAAGGGCCTGTTTCTGTGCTGTATCGTTCTTTATTCTTTCTTTATGTGAAAATATCGATTGAAGAAACCTGGAAATCTCCCTCATTGAGTAAACTCTATCAGAGTCATTCCCACACAAGTTATTTTCCAATCTCACTCTGTGCAGCCCACAGCTCAATGCAAAGCAGGAATTTTGAACAAATCACCAATTGTCAACAATGAACAAAAAAGGAAAATTAATCCAAACTTCTTTCACCTTAAAATCCTCCGGGAGCAAGAGCTTCGATGTTCTGAGGAAACTTAGGATGTAACGGAAGATCTCTCCATCTCGATCGATAAAGTAGTGTTGTTTTAAACTGTCCAGGACAATGGGCTCTGTCCCGTTGAATAGGCGGCCTATCCTGGGAATAGAAAGTAAATACAGACAGAGAGTTATAAAATTATAGAGGTTTACAGTATAGAAACAGGCCCTTCGGCCCAACTTGTCCATGCCAGCCTTTCTTTTTAAAACCTCTCTCACCTTGAACTTGTGCCCCCTTGTAATTGAAACTCCCCAATTGTCCACATTTGGCTCTTATCTCTCTACACCCATCATACCCATGTAATTATCTAATTGCTTTTTAAAACACAAAGTTGTACCCATCTTTACTACTATCTCTGGCAGCTTGATCCAGACACTCACCATCCTCTGTGTGAAGAAAATTGCCCCTCTGGACACTTCTGTATTTCTCCCCTCTCACTTAAACTTACGCTCTCTAGTTTTAGATTCCCCTACCTTTGGGAAAAAATATTGAGTATCTATCTGATTTATGTCCCTCATTATTTTATAGACCTCTGTAAGGGTCTATAAGATCATCCCTCAGCTCCCTATGCTCCCAAGAAAAAAGTCCCAGTCTATCCAGCCTCTTCTTATAACTCAAACCATTTAGTCCTGGTAGCATCCTAGTAAATCTTTTCTGCACTCTTTCTAGTTTAATAATATCCTTTCTATAATAGGATGACCAGAACTGTACACAGTATTCCAAGTGTGGCCTTACCAATGTCTTGTACAACTTCAACAAGACGTCCCAACTCCTGTGTTCAGTGTTCTGACCGATGAAACCAAGCATGTCGAATGTCTTCTTCACCACTCTGTCCACCTCTGACTCCACTTTCAAGGAGCTATGAACCTGTACCCTGAGATCTCTCTGTTCTGTAACTCTCCCCAGTGCCCTACCATTAACTGAGTAAGTCCTGCCCTGGTTCAATCTACCAAAATGCATCACTTTGTATTTATCTAAATTAAACTCCATCTGCCATCCGTCAGCCCACTGGCCCAATTGATCAAGATCTGGTTGCAATTGGAGATAACTTTCTTCACTGAACATTATGCCACCAATCTTGGTATCATCTGCAAACTTACGAACCAAGCCCCCCCTGTATTCTCATCCAAATTGCTAATATAAATGACAAATAACAGTGGGCCCAGCACTGATCCCTGAGGCACACTGCTGGTCACAGGCCTCCAGTTTGAAAAACAACTCTTTACAACCACCCTCTGGCTTCTGTCAAGAAGCCAATTTTGTGTCCATTTAGATACCTCACTCCGAATCTTCTGAGATTTAACCTTATGTGACAACCTACCATGTGGGACCTTGTCAAAGGCCTTGCTAAAGTCCATGTAGACAACATCAACTGCCCTGCCCTCAACTACCTTCTTGGATACCCCTTCAAAAAACTCAGTCAAATTTGTGAGACATGATTTTCTGGAGGAACAGCCAGTGTTACAGTTTAACAGTATACCGTATTAGCTATACAAAACTTCAAAAGCTACAGAAAATCATTGTGAAATCATGTTTAGAATGAATGGAATTTATCCAATGACTAGTCTCTGAAGGTGGCAGATCAGGTGGAGAAAGTTGTGAAGAAAGCATATAGTATGCTAGCCTTTATAGGAGGGGGTATAGAGTACAAGAGCTGGCCTTTAATGTTGCAGTTCTATAAAACGTTAGATAGACCTCATTTGGAATACTGCGCCCAGTTCTGGTCGCCTTACTACCGGAAGGACGTGGAGACTCTGGAGAGAGTGCAGAGGAGGTTTACCAGGATGCTGCCTGGTATGGAAGGTCTGAGTTACGAGGAGAGATTAGGCAAATTGGGATTGTTTTCCTTAGAAAGACGTAGACTTAGAGGAGATCTAATAGAGGTGTACAAGGTTATGAGGGGTATAGATAGAGTAAACAGGGTTAAGCTTTTCCTAGGATGGACTCGAATAGCACGAGGGGTCATGGGCTTAGGGTGAGGGGGGTAAGATATAATTTGGATGCTAGAAGGAGTTTTTTCACACAGAGGGTGGTGTGGGTATGGAATGCGCTGCCAAGTAAAGTGGTGGAGGCAGGTACTCTGGAGTTATTTAAGAAATACTTAGGTGGTCACATGAACAGAATGGGAATGGAGGAGTATAGAAAACTGATTTAAAATAGGGATCATGAGCCTTGGGAGTCCCTGGGAAGTGTGTAAATAGATGATGATATTGATGTACTTGTTTTATCCTACAGGTGCTTTGGTCCACCTTGTTGTCTAACAAGGGGCATACACGTGATGGGTCGTGAGAGGGCTGCTCTTGGAATTTTTTTCGAGAGTATCCTAGTGCTTCACGTCGTTAGTGTACGCTTGACCTGGACCATTTGATGGGCAACACGACAGCTCAGTGACTATCGCTGTGCTGTGCAGATACATGGATTTGGGCCTGTGTCTGTAGGAATTTGCGCATTCTCCCCGTGCTTGCGTGGGTTTTCTCCGGGTGCTCTGGTTTCCTCCCACATCCCAAAGATGTGCTCTTAGGCTAATTGGCAAAACAAATTGTTCCTAAATTGTCTCAAATTTGGTTTTTAATCTATAGATCTATAAACATGGACAGGGATCGCATGTAGAAGTGGGAACATCGGGGTGGCGGTGCGGGCTCGTTGGGCCGAAGGGCCTGTTACCCGTGCTGTTTTGTTCTTTGTTCTTTGCACTTGTAGTCACAATGTTTATATGGTTAGTTCAGTTAAATTTCTGCTTCACGTTAAGCCCCAGGATGTTGATAGAGACAGTTTCAGCAATGACAGCACATTGAGTGTCAAGGGGAGATGGTTATATTCCTCCTGGAGATTGCCTGGTACTTGTCAGCCCAAGCTTGGATACTGTCCACGTCTTGCTGCATCTAGACTTGGACTGCTTCAGTGTCTAAGGAGTTATGAATGATGAGAGGTGACAAAGATAAAGTCCATTTGGTTAGAGTTATGATCACACTTTCGGGAGTATTCGATTAGTCTCCAGGTTGTGAGATAGATCAACAAACACCAGCTCTGACAAAGGGTCATGGGGACTTGAAATGTCAGCTCTTTTCTCTCCTCATAGATGCTGCCAGACCCACTGAGATTTTCCAGCGTTTTCTCTTTTGGCCCCCGAGTGGTGATATTGTGGGAGTTAAACACCCCGAGTGGTGATCTTGCAGGAGTTAAACATCCCGAGTGGTGATATTGCAGGAGTTAAACACCCCGAGTGGTGATCTTGCGGGGTTTAAACACCCCACGTGGTGGTATTGCGGGAGTTAAACACCCCGAGTGGTGATATTGCGGGAGTTAAACACCCCGCGTGGTGATATTGCGGGAGTTAAACACCCCGAGTGGTGATATTGCGGGAGTTAAACACCCCGAGTGGTGATATTGCGGGAGTTAAACACCCTGAGTGGTGATATTGTGCGGTTTAAACACGCCAAGTGGTGATATTGCGGGAGTTAAACACCCCGAGTGGTGATATTGTGGGAGTTAAACACCCCGAGTGGTGATCTTGCGGGGTTTAAACACCCCGAGTGGTGATATTGTGGGAGTTAAACACCCCGAGTGGTGATATTGTGGGCCTTAAACACCTTGAGTGGTGATATTGTGGGAGTTAAACACCTCGAGTGATGATATTGCGGGAGTTAAACACTCCGAGTGGTGATACTGCGGGAGTTAAACACCCCGAGTGGTGATATTGCGGGAGTTAAACACCCTGCGTGGTGATATTGCGGGAGTTAAACACCCCGAGTGGTGATATTGTGGGAGTTTAACACCCCGAGTAGTGATATTGCGGGAGTTAAACACCCCGAGTGGTGATATTGTGGGAGTTAAACACCCCGAGTGGTGATATTGTGGGAGTTAAACACCCCGAGTGATGATATTGCGGGAGTTAAACACCCCGAGTGATGATATTGTGGGAGTTAAACACCCCGAGTGGTGATATTGTGGGAGTTAAACACCCCGAGTGATGATATTGCGGGAGTTAAACACCCCGAGTGATGATATTGTTAGTATTACGTGTAAGACGGGGAAGAATTTCTGAAATATGTTTGGGAGAAATTTCATGATCAATATGTTCTCAGTCCAACCAGGATTGCTGGATCTGCTGTTGGGGAATGTGGTGGGATGCGAGGACCAAGTGTCTGTGGGGGAACACTTGGGTAAGAGTGATTATTGTATCCTAAGGTTAAAATTAGTGATGGAGAAGGAGGAACAGTTAGAACCTCTTATTGGAAGAGGGCTAATGTCAATGATCTAAGGATCTAGCCAGGATAAAATGGAATCAGAGACTAACAGGAAAATTACAGAATCATAGAATCCCTTCAGTGCAGGAGGAGGCCATTGCGCTCATTGAGTCTGCACTGACCACAATCCCACTCAGGCCCTATCCCTGTAATGCCAATGCATTTACCCTAGACCCTCTGACGCTAAGGGGCAATTTAGCATGGCCAATCCACCTAACCCGCACATGTTTGAACTGTGGGAGGAAACCAGAGCACCCGGAGGAAACCCACACAGTCACAGGGAGAATGTCCAAACTCCACACAGACAGTGACCCAAGCTGGGAATCAAACTTAGAAACCTGGTGCTGTGAGGTAGCAGTGTTAACCACTGTGCCACCGGGGGTACAGATTGCAGAAGGTCTTACTAAAACCTTCCAATCTTCCCTGGTTATGAGGGAAGTGGCGGAGAATTGGAAAGTGACACGTACAAAGCCCATTATAACGGACAGAGATGCTTTCCTGGAACTACAGATTGTTCAGGGGCGGGCAAGGGTTTTGGAAAAATAATCAAGGAAAAGAATCAGCAATCATTGTGAAGTTTGTGTTAATTCTGGAAAGTCAGCATGGATTTGTAAATGCGAAATGGAATTGACGAATTGGATTGGAATCTTTGATGAAGCAATAGGGAAGGTTGATGAAGGGAGTGTGGTGGATGTTGAGTATATGGAGTTTAAGAAAGTATTTGACAAAGTACTTCATAAAAGGCTGGTAGACAAAATTGAGATCCATCAAACTGGAGGGTCATGTCAACCAATAGACTGCAATGGGTTATCAATGGAAAGATTAGACACACAGCTGGTGGAATTTAATGCAGCAATGTGTGAGATGATGCATTTTGGCAGAAAGGGTCGGAAGAGGCAATATTGACTAAATGAAGCAGTTCTGAAGAGTGTGCAGGAACAGAGAGATCTGGAGGTTCAAGTGTATTGGGACATATTGAGAGTGGTTAGGCAAAGCATTGGAATCTTGGGCTGCATAAATAGAGACACTGAGAACAAAAGCAGGAAGTTATGCTGAACATTTATAAAATGCTACTTGAGTCACAACTAGAGCATTCTGTCCAGTTCTGGTCTCCACAGTTTAGAAAGGATGTGAGAGATTTTGACAGGGTGCAGAGGAGATTCACCAGAGTGGTTCCAGGGATGAGGGATTTTAGGTTAGAGAAGTTGGGGTTGTTCTCCTTGGAGTAAAGGAGATCAAGGGGAGATTTGATAAAGGTTTACAAGATTCTGACAGATTTAGATAAGGTAGATAAAGAAAAGCTCTTCCCATTGGCTGGTGGTATAAGGACTAGGGGGACACGGATTGAAAGCTTTGGGCAAGAAACACAGGAGGCAATGAGAGGAAGAATGTTTTAAAAAACATTGAGTGGCAATGAGCTGGAGCTCGCTGTCTCCGAGGATGGAGAAAGCAGATCTGATGTTAGATTCCAAAAGGAAACTGGATGGGCAGTTGAAGGAAATATAGGGATAGAGTGAGGGAGGGGATTGGCTGGATTGCTGTAGAGACAGCCAGCAGAGATTCAATGGGCCCAATGGCCTCCTCCTATACTGTAATAATTCTACCTCTGTTTGTGCTCAGAATGACTCCATCAATGGGAGTTTTCTCCCCAATTTCCATTGACTTGAGTTTTACGAGGCCTTTGTGCTACCTCACTCACTTTGGAAGAGTGTGCAGTTACAGGGGGAAGACTGCGGAGTGCACAGGGTAAACTGCTCCTTTACAGAACCAACTCACATGATGGGCAGAATGGTCTCTTTTTGTGCTATTGCCACTCTGCTGCACTGCAGTGATGGATGGTCAATCTCACATCCTCTTCCAAGTCCAGCACTTCTGCCCAACTTTGGAGTTGGGGTAGAACAGGGTCTCGGGCTGAATGTCCACGTCAAACCCAAAGCTGAGCATCAGGGAATCGGGCACAGCTGGAAGTGCCCTGCGATAGCACCGTCCCTCACCCTGCTGATGACCGAGAGCGGACTGGTGGGGCTGTGATTGGAGGTGGATTTGGGGACAGACATCATCCCACACTGAGCCACGTGGCAGGGTTGGAGCTGGACTGGAACGGCTTGTCTGGGGGTGCGGGGGGGGGGGGGGGGGGGGGGGGGGGCTGTTTCCATGACAACCACATCATGCGGGATTCCTGATTAAGAATAATATTTTCTTTATGTACATTCATAAATCCAGTCATGTCCTTGCTGCCTCTTCACACCAGGGACTGCTCCTCGTAAATAATATCAACTGATCAAAAGAATATTTCTCTAGAGAAAAAGGACTCTGAGAAATCGATGCTAAACACTTCCCGGAATCAATACACAGCCCTGTGGATGTCAATGGCTTTATCTCCTTGTTTTATCTCCCTGTCACACCCATTACCACCAAGCTCCAAACAAAAACGCCAAAGGGCTGGAGATCAGAGATGATATTGTGTGGACACAATGTCTACAGCAATCTGTGAACAACATCCGCCAGAGCACCGGTTCCTGAGTGGATTCACAAAAGATTCCAGCGAGGCACCAAGTGCAAAAGAGTCAATCCCATGCCTCACTCATTCCCTCTACACTGTCTCCCATCAAACACTCCCAGGACAGGTACAGCACAGGGTTAGATACAGAGTAAAGTTCCCTCTACACTGTCCCCATCAAACACTCCCAGGACAGGTACAGCACAGGGTTAGATACAGAGTAAAGTTCCCTCTACACTGTCCCCATCAAACACTCCCAGGACAGGTACAGCACAGGGTTAGATACAGAGTAAAGTTCCCTCTACACTGTCTCCCATCAAACACTCCCAGGACAGGTACAGCACAGGGTTAGATACAGAGTAAAGTTCCCTCTACACTGTCCCCATCAAACACTCCCAGGACAGGTACAGCACAGGGGTTAGATACAGAGTAAAGCTCCCTCTACACTGTCCCATCAAACACTCCCAGGACAGGTACAGCACGGGGTTAGATACAGAGTAAAGCTCCCTCTACACTGTCCCCATCAAACACTCCCAGGACAGGTACAGCACGGGGTTAGATACAGAGTAAAGCTCCCTCTACACTGTCCCATCAAACACTCCCAGGACAGGTACAGCACGGGGATAGATACAGAGTAAAGCTCCCTCTACACTGTCCCCCATCAAACACTCCCCAGGACAGGTACAGCATGGGTTAGATACAGAGTAAAGCTCCTCTACACTGTCTCCAATCAAAACTCCCAGGACAGGTACAGCACGGGGATAGATACAGAGTAAAGCTCCCTACACTGTCCCATCAAACACTCCCAGGACAGATACAGCACGGGGTTAGATACAGAGTAAAGCTCCCTCTACACTGTCCCCCATCAAACACTCCCAGGACAGGGAGTGCAAACTTGATGTTATTCCCAAATACCAAAGTCCATCTCACAAGTGTATCCTGTACTATTCCAGGATGCCATGTTGTCTGAGTGAGATTTATCCTGAAACAGTGAGTATTTTCTAACCAGGACTGTGGTAAGGCTGGATTCTGATCTTTTATCTAGTGTTGACTGGGTGAATTGAGTGATGCTCTTACCTGGAGTCTGTATATTTGGTTAATGTGGCGAGACTGCTGGTGTACATGTGTCCTCCCACATCAATATGAACAGGAGCGTTGGACTTGGTAAGCTGAGCTGGTAACGGAATGCCCTGAGATGTCACAGGAGACACCGGTGAGCGGGTCAGAGAGAGACGAGACATTGTTCTGCCTTCCTGGAACAAAGGAGAGGCAGATTAAAGTTAACAAAGAACACCAGAAATATGAGTAGATCATTCGGCCCGTTGAGCCTGCTCCACCATTCAATACTATCATGGCCAACCTGGGACTTTGACTCCATTGTCCTATTCACCCTCTGTAATCCCCTAATTCCCTAAGAGACGGAAAATCTGTCTGTCCCACAGCCTTAAATATCTTCAACAGTGGAGCATCCACAACTCTACATGGGACAGAATTCTAAAGATTTGAGTGAAGAAATCTCTCCTCGTCTCAGTCCTAAACGATCAGTCCCTTTATTCTGAGACTGTGCCCTGGCCTCTGGAGACAAACTCTCTGTAATCATCCTATCAAACTCTTCAGTATCTAGAATATTCCAATGAGATCGCTTCTCATTCTTCTAAACTGCAGAGAATACAAATCCAATTTACTCAGGCTCTCATCATAATACCCAGCTACTGGACACAGGAATGGGAGTCACTGTGAGGTATAACATACCAAATCCAAAGTAGCTTTGGAAATTGCTAAGACTTTTCTAAAGATATAACTTTGACTAGTTTATAAAAAGTATCCAAGGCGCAGTTAGTGGAATTGGAGATAAAGTGCAGTTAGAATTACCCATCGTGGAGGGGACAGAGGATATGGGGTGAGGTCATAGTGCAGCATGTGAAATTAAAAGGGATACCTCAGAGACCACATTCCCTGAGTCCTGAGAATCAGTTACAAA
Source organism: Sphyrna mokarran (assembly GCA_024679065.1). NCBI lineage: Eukaryota > Metazoa > Chordata > Chondrichthyes > Carcharhiniformes > Carcharhinidae > Sphyrna > Sphyrna mokarran. Next base: position 2,939,698 of record JAGIQG010000004.1, on the reverse strand, counting down.
TGAAAACACTTTAATTGAAGGTGAAAGAGAGAAAGAAAAACGGAAGAAAATGAAGAGAGAAGGTTTCAATGGGAGCAAGAGGAAAAGGAAGAGAAAATTGGATATGTGATAACTTGACTTGTAGTCAGAGCAGTTAGACAACAAGGAAAGAGGAGGATAGGAGCTGGAATTCTAAAAAGAGTAATTAGAACTTCCAAACCAGGGCCCAATGGGAAGATGTTTAGACTTGTACAAACCCATCCAAAGATTGAGGAAAGGGAGGAACAAACATTCATAGAATCATTCTGTGGTCATTGAGTGGTCAGGCTTCAAGAGGAGGAGCCATCATTGTCAGAGAAGGTAACTACAGATTATGATGCAGTGAAAAAGGTCACTCTTAGTGTGTAAGACTTGTTCAAGAGATACAGACAGAAATTTCAAAACACAGGTTTGGACAGTCCTATATTGAGCCGGAGAGGATAAGATACAATCATTTTAATCATTGGGTACGGGGATTGATTTTAGAGACAACACATGAAGCTCTTGCTAGGCAAAAGCCATGTTGAAGACCATAGGTTAAAACAGCTGGATAAGCAGCAAGGATACTGATGATTATGAACTGGTCCAAAGATCAAAACCATTTCTCTGTCTCTCCCATAAACCTGAGAAGGATAGAAGGTGGAAAGGAACAAGGAAGGCAAGTAGCCAGGGAAGAGAAAAAATAGTTGGAAATTTCCCAGAAATTTCTCCTCAGACCGAGGACGAATTTGCTGGGAATGGAAGTGATATTTAGTGGACTAAGTGTTTCCATTGTAACAAGACGGGATATCTTCAGGCAGGTTACTGGAAACTGAATGGGACACCAATTGTAGTACAGGAACGTTGAACTAAATCTCAGGAAAGGGAGCACCAGAAAAGGAAGTGGATATTAAAACCCATGGAAAAAGTGAAAAATGTCCCACTGGATCGATGGGGGAGCAGGGAGGGAGAATGTGGTTCAGAATAGACCAGAGAATTCTTCTTTGATTACTGGTGAAGAAGTTGGGCTATTAGAGTTTCTCAGTGGTTTGTTTGAAAAGGAGAAGTGTTCCCTCAATCATCCAGCAAATCTAAATTCTGACAGACACTGGGGCAGATTGATGGTGGCTGAAGATACAATTTCTGTTTCGGACAGTTTTATGCAGGAAGAGGTATTAATGGAATGTATGAATCTACTTCTTTTGTGTTAAGTCAATTTAAGAGTTTTGTGAATGGAATTGTTGCTGTGGGAATTATTCCTACATTACCAAATCAAGGGGTAGATTTTACTCTGGGTAATGATGTAGCTCCTGGAGAAAGTAAAGGGGTGATAGCTACATTACAGTCAGCAGTGAATCATGCTGATCTTAATCACAACCTAAAAACTATAATAGTCAAAAATGAGACACAGATAGTAAACAATTGAAGGAAAATCTGATTGACATAGAAAACCCAGAGGGTAAACCTCATCCCTGCCTTTCCTCTCCAATCCTGCAATCACTTTCACTTTAAATAATCATCCCTTCCCTTTTTGAAATCCACAATTTTCCCAGCCTCTTGCACACTCAGACAGTACATTCCAGATCCTAACCACTCGCTGTGTGAATCTGCCTCCACCACACTGTCAGACAGTACATTCCAGATCCTAACCACTCGCTGTGTGAATCTGTCTCCACCACACTCTCAGACAGTACATTCCAGATCCTAACCACTCGCTGTGTGAATCTGTCTCCACCACACTCTCAGACAGTACATTCCAATTCCTAACCACTCGCTGTGTGAATCTGTCTCCACCACACTCTCAGACAGTACATTCCAGTTCCTAACCACTCGCTGCATGAATCTGTCTCCACCACACTCTCAGACAGTACATTCCAGATCCTAACCACTCGCTGTGTGAATCTGTCTCCACCACACTCTCAGACAGTACATTCCAGATCCTAACCACTCACTGTGTGAATCTGTCTCCACCACACACTCAGACAGTACATTCCAGATCCTAACCACTCGCTGTGTGAATCTGTCTCCACCACACTCTCAGACAGAGAGTGTCTGAGAGTGTGGTGGAAAATTAAAAAGATTCTCCTTGCATTGCCACTGGTTCTTTTGTCAATCACCCTAAATCAGCACCTGCTTGTTCTGAAGACTCTGGAGCTTTCCGCCAATATAAACCATTTCTCCCGATCCACTCTATCCACGCCCCTGATAATTTAGGAAAGAAGGAAGTTGTGATATTCTAAAGGGAGAAGCAGAGTCCACTCTGTCACTCCAGACAAGATCAACAATCAGCTCTACTTGGAAACCAATTAAACTCTGAGACACTTGTTTATTTGTGGATGTAAATAGAACGAGAAAGCAGCCTGACCTGTAACTGAGTTTGTAATACCAATGGAAACTCCAGTTTAGTAATTGTCCATTACATTTGTAATGGGACTTTCTACCCAGATAGATTACTATTCATGGTTCTGGTCTGTGTCCCAGAGATCCAGCAGGGCCTATACTTGCCACACTTTGTTCCAGATGTAAAAGAGTGGATGTTTCTGGAGTGGCGATGAAGTGCCAGGTACAATACGCTCCCATGCACCACCCCCGGATCAAACAATCAAACTCCGCAACCAGTTTGATTTCTGGTCAGAATCAGCTTCACCTGAGCAAGAGGGTACATGGTGTGAACGCGAGTATATCATTCAGTCAATATTACACAAGGCCACATCCTACTGACTTTGTATCAATCCTTGGATCGAGTCCCAGGTCTCAATTCTCAGGAACGCCAATTCCTGCTCACTTGGATCTCATTCTTCTCTTGTCTGGGAATCACGGATTGGATTCAGTTGGAATTTGAATTGGTTTTTGAGCCAGTAAGGATTTGACGCACTCTCACTCACACTCTGAGAAAGGAATAACATTTTGTGAAGTGACAGAGCAACCATGGCATTGTGGATTGTGGCACCTCCGACTTCACTGTCTACAGAATTAGTTAAACCTTCTCCCCTTTTACAATATCAAACTTACCCAGCTTCAAACCCTGGTCAGTAGTGAGTTCACCCAGTTCAGCTGGACTATGTAACTTTCAGCGAGAGACAGCTCCCTGATCCCTTTCCGTATTGTCATCTCTCCTGAAAATCGGCAATGGGGTTTGAGAAAATGTCAGATCAAACAGGCTACAGTACACGTGATGGGGCGGCGGAACACCTTTCCTCGTGACAGCAGTGATAATCACTGTACTGTTCATTTACACAGGGCACTGTGAGACAGCAGTGATAATCACTGTACTGTCCATTTACACAGGGCACTGTGAGACAGCAGTGATAATCACTGTACTGTCCATTTACACAGGGCACTGTGAGATAGTACAGCACTGTCAGAGGTGTGACCTTCAGATAAGGTGTTAAACCAAAGCTCCTCACGTAATAAACTCCATATTTATTTCAAACATGTTTCTGATATTCGGGCCAATATTTAGCATCAAAAAAGGTTCAATGATTATACTTAATATATTATAATACGCATTGTGCAATCGCCAGATAATTCCATGTACCTCATTGCACACGATCGTGGGAATTCCGTGTATCTCAGTGCACACGATCATGGGAATTCCATGTATCTCAGTGCACACGATCATGGGAATTCTGTGTATCTCAGTGCACACGATCTTGGGAATTCTGTGTATCTCAGTGCACACGAGCAATACACACCAACAGATGTGATCAGCCATGATCATACTGAATAATGCAGCAGACTCGAGGGGCCGAATGGCCCACTCCTGCTCCCAGTTTGTATTACATTGTACACCAGGACTGGGCTAGAATCTTCAAAAGTGAAGACAAATTTACAGGACACTGAGTGAAGACTCAGAATAAGAGTTAATAAATAAAATGTTAATTTCATTTTCTGTGTTTGTGTTGACTCTCACTAGAATAGAATATCACTGAAAAGAGAGACGTGTTATCAAAGCTTTTCATCTTGCACTCATCAGGACAAATGCAGGAATGCAAAATTTCAAACAATCACAACGATTTATATTACAAGGGAAAAGGAGCCTGATTGGTTGGTGGATTGGAACTTGTGGAGCTTCCAATTCCCCAATGTTTTCTCCAGGACAATGGCTCAGCCAATCAGAATCGTGTGTTTGTCCTGATGTAGACCACATGCATCTCTTTCCAGGAAGGTCTTTGTTTAATTTATTTCATTCATTATAAAGGTGTGTGAGCTATTTGATTCACTCACAAACCATTCTATCAAGTAACAAGCGGTTCATCCACTTTATATTTGGGCTGGGATTTTCCAGCTCCTTCGCAGTGGCTTTTCCGGTGGTGAAGGAGGCTAGCCGCTGGTCTTCCAACAGGATCTTCCAGTCCTGTCACAGTCAGTGGCAAATGGCCACCGCACCAGGGAACTAGTCAATGGGTCTGGAAAATCCCAGCCAGTGTGGAGAAGTGGAGCAGTGGGAGCAGCTAATGGGAGGAAGATAGGGGAGAGGCTGTGGCTGCAAGGTGAAACTTCCAGGAATATCTCATCCCAACACACTGGGTCAAAATCTGGGTATTCCCTCCCTAACAGCACAGTGGGTGTACCTACACCGCAAGGACTGCAGCGATTTAAGAAGGAGGCCCATCAGCACTCTCACAAGAGCGGGAAGTTATAGTATCCTACAGTGCAGCAGGAGACCATTCAGCCCATCCCACTGAGGCCTTATTCTACTAACCCCATGCATTTACCCGAGCTAGTCCCACTGATACTAAGGGGCAACTTAACATGGCCAATCTACACATCTAACACACACATCATTGGACTGTGGGAGGGAAACAAATCACCTGGAGGAAACCCCTGCAGACAGGAGGAGAATGTGCAGACTCCACACAGCCAGTGACCTGAGCCGGGAATCGAACCCAGGTCTCTGGCACTGTGAGGCTGCAGTGATAACCACTTGCCCATATACACAGGGCAATCCAGGCACCAAAGAGGTGTGTCCTTTAGGTAAAGTGTTAAACCAAAGCCCCTCATGTAATAAACTCCACATTTATTTCAAAAATGTGTCAGGAAGATCGTTTCTGATATTCCGGCCAGTATTTAGCATCAAAAACAGGTTCAATGATTATATTACACATTGTGCAATCGCCCGATAATTCCAGATACCTCACTGCGCAGCAGCACGGGAATTCTGTGTATCTCATCATCTATCATCACCCCCACCTTCTCAAGGGGTAATTAGGGATGGGCCCAGTCAGTAACACCCCCCATCCCATAAATGTATCTGAACATCTCTCTCAAATCTTCTCTTAATTCTCTCTACTTTAAGAATTAGTCTAGCGTCTCTCATCCCGCAGATGAACATTTACCTCGAGCACACTAATATTCCTGTATGAAATTGGAGTTGTGAGTTCCACATTTACACTCCTGCAGTAAATCACTCATTTCGAACACCGCGAGGGAAGCTGTTATGCCGCTCCATCACGTGGTGCAGTGAGCAATCAGAATCCTCCTCTGAACACTATCACTGCCTCCTCTCTGCCACCTCCGCTGTGAGAGGCACTGCAAGAATTCACATTCCAATCACAGTCTTCACAACCTCAGCATTTCCCAAACTCATTCACACCCAGTGAAGCCTTTCTGAAGCAGACTCACTGCTCTGGGAAATGTGTGGAGTGATAAACACTCCATCAAATTGGCTCAAAGGGAGACACTCGCTTCAGAGTAAAACACGGTGGCACAGCGGGTTAGAACTGCTGCCTCACCCGGGACCCGGGTTCAATTCCCAGCTTGGGTCACTGTCTGTGTGCAGTCTGCACATTCTCCCCGTGACTGCGTGGGTTTCCTCCAGGTGCTCCAGTTTCCTCTCACCCAGTTAGGTGCATTGGCCGTGCTAAATTCTCCCTCAGGGTACCTGAACAGAGTGTGGTGACAGTGACTTCATCGCAGTGTTAATGTAGCCTAATTGTGATTGATAAATAAATAAAATAATTTTTAAGCACTTGATGGGAGTGGAAACTGTGTGGGAGCTGAGGGGTGGGGGAGGAGGGATATAGGGATTCTGGGTGGTTGGAATAGGGATTCTGGGGGTGGGGGAGGGGGGTGGGGATGCTGGGGGAATACGGATTCTGGGGGTGGGGGTAGGGATGCTGGGGGTTGGGAGGATGGGGGGTAGGGATGCTGGGGGGGTGGGTGGGGAGATGGGGATGCTGGGAGGTGGGTGCTGCAGGGTGGGGATTAGGAATGTGGGGTTTGGAGGGGGGAGTAGGGTTGCTGGGTGTGGGGATGCTGGGGGATGGGGGAGGGATGCTGGGAGTTGGGGGGGTAGGGATGCTGGGGGTGGGGATGCTGGGGGATGGGGGGGGTACTTTTTCTTGTGAATTTGTGTTGATTTAGATCTTCCAGAAACTAAGATCTGAACGATTAACATCAACTCCAAGCTCAAACTGCTTCCCAGATAAAGGTTCGCTGTACTTGTGAATATGGTGAAGGATTCTCCTCCTGGATCTGATGTAGAATGCAGTGGGCAGTCCCTGCCTCAGGCTGGCAGCCAGGACGGGGAGTGCCGAATGTCTGAAGTGATGCCACAGACTGTGATTCAGAGATGCCCAGGTTGCTGACACATTCCGAGCACCAGTTGGACTGCCGACCAAAAACCACAGCGAACTGGTGGCTGTGAATGTCTCCCCTTGTCTCTGGCCTTCAGGAGAACCACGGCATTGTACACCGAGAGCACAGTTATAACTGTGCAGGGCCCACAGAGGAGCGGTGAGCACGCCCAGAGAGAGGGGGAAATAACACAATACAATTCCAATCTCAACATATAAATTTGTAGGCCATTCGGCCCTTTGAGCCTGCTCCACCATTCATTTTGATCATGGCTAATCATCGCATTCAATATCCTTATACCCCGTATCCTCCCATATCCCTTAATCCCTTTAGCCCCAAGAACTATAGAATATAGAACAGTATAGGCCCTTCGGCCCTCGATGTTGTGCTGAGCTATGTCCAATCCCAAGATCATGCTATCCCACTCCCTATTATTCTGGTGTGCTCCATGTCCCTCTCCAGTAACTGCTTGAAAGTTCCTAAAGTGTCCGACTCCACTATCACAGCAGGCAGCGTATTCCACACTCCAACCATTCTCTGAGTGAAGAATCTACCTCAGACATCCCTCCTATATCTCCCGCCACGAACCTTATAGTTATGCCCCCTAGTAACAGCTACATCCGCCTGAGGAAATTGTCTCTGCACATTCACTCTATCAATCCCCCTCATCATCTTATAAATCTCTATTAAGTCACTTCTCATCCTCCTCTGCTTGAAACAGAAAAGCCCCTGCTCCCTCACCTTTCCTCATAAGACCTACCCTCCAAACCAGGCAGCATCCTGGTAAATCTCCTCTGCACTCTCTCCAATGCTTCCACATCCTTCTTATAGTGAGATAAATCAGATAATGTAGTTGTAGTACTGACTGCAGGAGAACCCCAATGAAAATATTCCCTAATCCGAAAAACTGTAGTTCATACAATGAAAGGTCACATTAATTCTGTTTGTCAACGCAGACACTGCCTGATTTCCTGAGTATTTCCAGTATTTTCTGTTTTTATCTTAGATTTCCAACATTCTCAGTAATCTACTTCTCAGTGTGTTTTTACTCTCTGCATACTGCCACTCTCAGTGATGGTCCTTTCACTCTGCGGGATTCAACTTTGCAGACAAGTCTGTTGTGTGGCACTTAATCGAATGCTTTTTGGAAATCCATGTACGCCATATCAACCGCTTAGCTTCATCCACCCTCTCTGTTATCTCATCCAAAAGCTCATTCAAATTGTAGTTAAACAAAGATATTTTGTCGAAGCTTTTCCTCTTGCACTCATCAGGACAATCATAAGAATTCCAATGTCAGGAGACACAGCAACTATGCTGTATGAGAAGAGAATGCTGACTGGTTGACAAGTATACTCTGATTGGCAGAGGCAGTGCCATGGAGTGTGCACCAGTTGATGGTGACTGAGTGTTAACTGCCAAATGTTGTTCGAAACTTAAACCATCTGGTTGTCCCATGGGATGAATGGCTATGCCATGACCAATCACTTTCCTTCAGCCAAAACAAGTGCAATTTCATAGAAATCCTACTATACAGAAAGAGGCCATTTGGCCCATTGAGTCTGTACTGACCACAATTCCACCAATGCTTTATCCCCACATCCCTACATACTTACCCACTAATCCCTCTAACCTACGCATCTCAGGACACTAAGGGCAACTTTAGCATGACCAATCAACCTAACCTGTACATCTTTGGACTGTGGAAGGAAACAGAGCACCAGGAGGTAACCCATGGAGAATGTGCAAACTCCACACAGACAGTGACCCAAGCTGGGAATGGAACCCAGGTCCCTGGCGCTGTGAAGCAGCAGTGCTAACCACTGTGCTACCGTGCCACCCAATTTGTGTACAAGTTGGAGGGAGGGTGAGCTATGAGGAGGATGCAGAGATCCTTCAGCATGATTTGGAAGGGCTGAGTGAGGGCAGATGCCTGGTAGGTGCAGTATGATGTGGATAATGTGAGGTTAGCAAAAAATGGAAAGGTAGATTACAAAACCTGGGTATCCTCGGACACCAGTCACTGAATGGAAGTGTGCAGGTGCAGCAGGCAGTGAAAAAAGGCAAATGATTCGTTGGCCTTCTGAGTGAGTGGATTTGAGTACAGGAGCAGGGATATCTTGATGCAATTACACAGGGCCTTGGTAAAGCTGGACCTGGAATATTGTTTACAGTTCTGGTCTCCTTATTTGAGGAAGGATGTTCTTGTTCTTGAGGGAGTGCAGCCAAGGTTTACCAGGCTGATTCCGGGGACTGATGTGTGAGGCGAGATTAAGTCAGTTAGGGTTATATTTGCTGGCGTTTAGAAGAATAGGGGAATCTCATAGGAGCCTATAAAATTCTAACAGGACTAGACAGGGTAGATGCTGGAAGGATGTTCCCGATAGTGGGGGAGTCCAGAACCAAGGGTCACAGTCAGAGGATACAGGATAAACCTTTTAGAAGGAGATGAGGAAAAATTTCTTCACCAAGCAAGGGGTGAGCCTCTGGAATTCACTCCCACAAAAAGCAGCTGAGGCCAAAGCCACACTAACCCTCCCTGCTGCTCAGTTACAAGTTACTGAGTTTGTAAGTCAAACGAATAATGATTTACATAATGGTGGCGACTCCAGATTGCCATGAGCTCCATGGCGCACTCTCCATGGCAACACCTCTACCAATCAAAGTCTACTTGACAACCAATCAGCACTGTCTTCTCACATAGGGCAAGTAGTTGTTTCCCCTGACATGTGATTGTCCTGATGAGTGCAAGATGAAAAACTTTGACAAAATGTCTTTCGTCAGCTACATTCAGATTCTATATTAATCAACTGGACAAAAGCAAATTACTGCGGATGCTGGAATCTAAAACCAAAAGAGGAAATGCTGGAAAACCTCAGCAGGTCTGGCAACATCTGTATGAGGAGGAAAGAAAATGTCAGCTCTCTCCTCTCCTTTTGGTTTCTGTATTAATCAGACTAGTTAAACACAATCTTCTTTATCAAATAAAAATACAATACTGGAGATGCTAAAGTCTGGAAAAGCTCAGCAGCTCTGACAGCAACAGTAGAGATTGAAACAGTTAATGGTTTGAAGTAGATATAACTCTTTGGAGGCTTTTATTCAATCCGTATTGGCCTTCCCTAATTAATCCACACTGTCCAAGTGACTGTTAATTTTGTTCAGATTATTTTTCTACAACTTTCCAGGCTGGAGGGTAAGATAACTGGTTTGTAGTTTCTGGGTTTATCCACACAGCTTCTCTGAACAAGAATATATCTCAGGGCAATTAGGAATGAGCAATAAGTACTGCCAGAGCCAGGAAAACCAAAATCACATGAAAGAATAAATAAAATTTCAATTTCCCCTGATCTCTGACACCATTCCGCTATCACAGCCAAACAGGAAGATCAATTTCCATCCTGACTTCCTTCAGTATCATCAAGTCCTGGTGACTTATTGACTTCAAGAATTGACAGCCTTTCTAATAACTCCTCTTTCTCCACTTTAGCGCATCCTTGTCTCAACTACATCCTTTTCCTGTGTGACTTCTTCCTGCATTAGGACAGGTGAAAGGTATGCATTTGGAGACTACCAAGCTCTCTGCCTTAATGTATAGATCCCTTTGTTGGCCCCTAACCTTCCCCATTCCTCCTATTTATACACCGATAGAAGACTTATGCATTCTCTCTTGGATACCAGTCTCTTTTCACATTCTCTGCCTCTCTTATTTATTTTTCATATCCTCTCTTTGTATATTCAGTGTGATTCCTGTTTCTATTATCAATCTGATATCTGTCAGACCCCGTTCTCCTTCATCTTACTCTCTCTCCCTTTTATCTGTCTTTGTCATTTTCTATTTGTGGGAATGTACCCAAATTGCTCCCTCTTCAAAGACAGCTAATCATTCTTTTAGAAATTTGCTTGCCTCTCTTTATACAAGTTTACCGGGGCCAGATCCATTCTCACCCCCACTGAAACCGATCTTCCCATCATCAATTAATTCTATTCTGTTTGTACTAATTTTTATGTCCAGTCCTCTCGTGTGGAACCCACAAGTTTGAGACTCAGTGCTACTCACTGAGCCATAGCTAACATCTCAATGGATATTTTAATAAATAATCACACTGACAATTTGAAAAATAATCTAACATGTAATACTATTCACAGCACAGGAATAAGCCGTTCCTTTCAACAGGTCCGCATTAAAGTTTAGCACATTAGCACAGTGCTTAGCACTGCTGCCTCACAGCACCAGGGACCTGGGTTTGATTCCTGACTTGGGTCACTGTCTGTGTGGTTTGTACATTCTCCCCATGTCTGTATGGGTTTTCTCCAGGTTCTCCTGTTTCCTCCTACATTCTGAAAGACGTGTTGGTTAGGTGCATTCAGTCAAACACGTGTGGGAAATTTCACAGTAGCTTCATTGCAATGTTAGTGTAAGCTTTACTTGTGACTAACAAATAAACTTTATTTTAGATTCCACAAGCCTCCTCCCATTGTTCTTGCCTCACCCAATAAACATGTCCTTTGATGTTTGTCTAGATTCCCCTTAAATACATCGAGCCACCCTGTGTTTGCAAATTCCACACTTTCACTGCTCTCGCAAAGAGGTTTCTGCTAACTTTCTAATTGGATTTATTAATAAAAGAATTCAGTCTCTCCCATATTTGGAAACATTCCCCCTTCATCTAGAACAGGAGGAGGCCATTCAGCCCTTCGAGCCTGCTCAACCATTCATTAATTCTCTCAACACCAGATTAAAGTCCAATAGGTTTATTTGGAATCACGAGCTTTTGGAGCTCCTTCATCAGGTAACTCACCTGTTAGACTTTAACCTGGCGTTGTGAGACTTCTGCGCTTGTCCCAGTCCAACACAGCCTCTCCACATTATTACGATCAGAACTGTTCTTAATCTTAAATGATCTTTATCATCGAGAAAACAGCACTAGTTTATTCAATCCATTACCACCTGGTAGCTCCCTTTTAAGTCACTCACCATCCTGATTTGGAAATATATCAGCCATTCCTTCATTGTCACTGGCTCAAAAACCAGGAACTCCCTCCCTAACAGCACTGTCGGTGTACCTACACAATGTGGAGATGTCGGCATTGGACTGGGGTAAACATAGTAAGAAGTCTCACAGCACCAGGTTAAAGTCCAACAGGTTTATTTGGTATCACATGCCACTAGCTTTTGGGGCTCTGCCTCTTTGTCAGATGAGTGGGGAGTTCTGATCACAGATAAAGACACACGCAGACTACACTGAGAGACTTTGCCATCGCAGCTCTCTCACGCTTCTCAACCACCTTATATACCAGCTCTACAGCAAATACCGCATCCTGGAAACCAAGATAGTATTCATATTCTCAACTTGTGCTCAGGACACAGGCCCGCTGCGAAACTCTGCCAAACAGATAAGACATGGGAACTACACCATCTACATGCACAAAGAACAAGAAACTTGAGAAACTCAGCATCATCACCAGCAGCAACCAAGCCTCCCCCAGCATCACAGTAGAAAACAGTACCACCACAGAGAAGTCCCATTGTCAACTTGTCAGACTACACACTTCAATCAGATGAAATCAAGTTCTCAGCCAAGGGCTCAACTTCTGCCCCACCAAAATGGAACCCATCAATCTCGCAGCTGACACAGAAGAATTCATCAGGTGAATGATGCTGCGTGAGTTCTTCCACAAACCCCAAGAGGTCAACAGCGAACACAATGAGACAGCCAATTAACAGAACAGCCGACAGAGAGATCCGCAGTGCGGCAACTGAAGAAGATTCCAATTGGACACCTCTGGAAGGCCACTGCCCTCGACTGGACACGTATGCCCAAACCATCAGGAGGTGTGTTAACACCAGATTCATCAACCATGTTCACAAGATAGCCCTGAACATCACCCAAGCACAATGCAAAACCATCCACGCTCTCAAGACCAACCGCAACATTGTCATCAAACCAGCAGACAAACGAGGGGCCATCGTCATACTGAACAGAATGGATTACTGCAAAGAAGTGTATTGATAACTAAACAATGAGGAACACTGCAGACAGTTACCAGCAGATCCGACCAAAGAACACACTCATCAACTCAACACTCTGATCAAAACCTTTGATCCAGACCTTCAGAACACCCTCCGGCCTTTCATCCACGTACTCCCTGCATTGGAGATCTCTACTGCTTTCCAAAGATACACAAGGCAAACACACCCGCCGGCCCATCGTATTGGGCAATAGGACCCTGTGCGAGAACCTCCCCGGCTATGTCGAGGGCATCCTGAATCCCATTGTACAAAGAACCCCCAGCTTTTGTCGCGACACTACGGATTTCCTACAGAAACTCAGCACACATGGAGCAGTTGAACCAGGGACACTCCTTGTCACAATGGATGTCTCGGCGCTCTACACCAACATCCCCCACGACAATGGTATTGCTGCAACTGCCTCGGTACTCAATACCAACAACTGCCAGTTTCTGGATGCAATTTTACAACTCATCCGCTTCATCTTGGACCACAATGTCTTCACCTTCAACAACCAGTTCTTCATCCAGACACACAGAATGGCCATGGGGACCAAATTTGCACCTCAGTATGCCAACATCTTCATGCACAGGTTTGAACAAGACTTCTTCACCGCACGGGACCTTCAACCAAGGTTATATACTAGATACATTGATGACAATTTTTTCCTTTGGACTCATGGTGAACAATCACTGAAACAACTATATAATGACATCAACAAGTTCCATCCCACCATCAGACTCACCATGGATTACTCTCCAGGATCAGTTGAATTCTTGGACACACGTATCTCCATCAAGGACAGTCACCTCAGCACCTCACTGTACCGCAAACCGACAGACAATCTCACAATGCTTCACTTCTCCAGCTTCCATCCTAAACACGTTAAAGAAGCCATTCCCTATGGACAAACCCTCTGTATTCACAGGATCTGCTTAGATGAGGAGAATCGCAACAGACACCATCAGATGCTGAAAGATGCCTTCATAAAAACAGGATACGGGGCTTGACTCATCGATCGACAGTTCCCACACGTCACAGTGAAAAACCACACTGACCTCCTCAGAAGACAAACACATGGGACAGGGTGGACAGAGTATCCTTCGTCGTCCAGTAATTCCCTGGAGCGGAGAAGCTACGACATCTTCTCCAGAATCTTCAACATGTCATTGATGAAGGCAAACACCTTGCCAAGACCATCCCCACACCCTCACTTCTTATCTTCAAACAACCGCGCAACCTCAAACAGACCATTGCCTGCAGCAAACTACCCAGCCTTCAGGAGAACAGTGACCACAATACCACACAACCCTGCCACAGCAACCTCTGCAAGACATGCCGGATCATCAACACGGATGCCTTCATCTCACCTGAGGACACCATCCACCAGGTACACGGTACATACTCTTGCAACTCAGCCAACGTTGTCTACCTGATACTCTGCAGGAAAGGATGTCCCGAGGTATGGTACATTGGGGAGACCATGCAGACACTACGACAACAAATGAATGAACATCGCTCAACAATCACCAGGTAAGACTGTTCTCCTCCTGTTGGTGAACACTTCAGCGGTCACGGGCATTCAGTCTCTGATCTTCAGGTAAGCATTCTCCAAGGTGGCCTTCACAACACACGACAGCGCAGAGTCACTAAGCAGAGACTGATAGCCAAGTTCCGCACACACATGAGGATGGCCTCAACCAGGATCTTGGCTTCATGTCGCACTATCTGTAATCCCAACGACTTGCCTGGGCTTGCAAAAACCTCACTTACTGTCCTGTCTGGAAACAATACACATCTCTTTAACCTGTGCTTAATGCTCTCTCCACTCACATTGTCTGCCCCTTTAAGATTTGATTAGCTGTAAAGACTCACATTCTAATCAATATTCTGTAAACTGTGTGTATCTTTATATGTCCTGTTTGTGATCAGAATTCCCCACTCACCTGACGAAGGGGCAGAGCCCTGAAAACTAGTGGTGTTTGTTACCAAATAAACCTGTTGGACTTTAACCTGGTGTTGTGAGACTCCTTACTGGGTGTACCTACACCACACGGACTATAACAGCTCAGGAAGGTAGCTCACTCACCATCTTCTCAGGGGGTAACTAGGGATGGGCAATAAATGCTGATCTAGCCCATTCCATGAACAAATACATTCTAAAAATCTTTCCCAATTTTGGAACTGAGAGGTTATACTGATCATTTCAAAAAAGCAGCCAGCATAATTAAGGAACCCATGCACCCTGGACATTCTCTCTTCCACCTTCTTCCATTGAGAAAAAGATACAAAGCATAAGGTCACGTGCCAACTGACTCGAGAACAGCTTTTTCTCTGCTGCTGTCAGACTTTTGAATGGACTTACCTTGATTAAGTTGACCTTTCTCTACACCATAACTGTGACTGTAACATACATTCTGCACCCTCTCCTTTCCTTCTCTATGAATGGTTTGCTTTCTCTGTATAGCGCGCAAGAAACAATGCTTTTCACTGTATCCCAGTACATGTGACAGTAAATCAAATACTAAGTTGATCTTTCTCTACACCCGAGCTGTGACTGTAACAGTGCATTCTGCACTCTCTCCTTTCCCTGTCTACGAACGGTATGTTTTGTCTGTACAATGCACAAGAAACAATACTTCCACTGTATGTTAATACATGTGACAATAATAAATCAAATCAAATCCAGTATTTCACACCTTCTCCATATCCTTTACATCACACAGATTCCAGAACTTCAGTTATCAAACCAAGTTTCTATACAAGGTGAACTCAATTTCTCTGCTTTTTAATTCTGCTGCCTTTTTTTATAATTGTTTTATTAACCACAGCCTCTATTTTTAATGATAATCCAATAAATAAATATTCTAAATATTAATCTGATGTACAGATCCCTTTTGGTTTGCAAAATGATTGTGATAATCTGTGCCAGAACTGATTGTTGTGAAGCTTGTTTCCAGCAGGCAGGCCTGAGGGTTGGTGAGCAGTGCTCAGTCTGAGACAGTAAACAGCTCACAGACACTCACAGAGCTTTGTTACCCCAGTAATGGTCTCAGTGTAACATACTGCCCTGTATAAATGCTGGGGAGTCCATACCACCTCCCCCTTACCTGGCTGACTGATCTACATTTCACCTGGTTGAGCAATTCAGGTTTTTTTTTCTTGTTTTGAAATCTCTCTCTAACCTCCTGCTTCCTCACACACCCTCGGAAATCTCCATTTATCCAATCCCGGCCTCCTGAGTTTCTCAGATTCCAATGTCCACATTCTCACTAAATCCCTTTTCAGAAATCTTTCTGCCTCTTTCTCCTCTCTCTAAAAGCCACTTCTCGAAGCATCTGCCCCAACACTGCCCCAACATCTGCCCCAATATCTGCCCCAACACCTGCCCCAACACCTGCCCCAACACCTGCCCCAACACTGCCCCAACACTGCCCCAACACCTGCCCCACACTGCCCCAACACTGCCCCAATATCTGCTCCAACACTGCCCCAATATCTGCCCCAGCACTGCCCCAATATCTGCCCAGCATGCCCCAATATCTGCCCCAACACTGCCCCAATATCTGCCCCAACATCTGCCCCAACATCTGCCCCAACACGCCCAATATCTGCCCCAACACCTGCCCAACATCTGCCCCAACACTGCCCAACACCTGCCCCACACTGCCCCAACACTGCCCCAACACCTGCCCAACACTGCCCCAACATCGCCCCAATATCTGCCCAATATCTGCCCCAACACTGCCCCAACACCTGCCCCAACACTGCCCCAACATCTGCCCCAACACTGCCCCAATATCTGCCCCAACACCTGCCCCAACACTGCCCAACATCCGCCCCAACATCTGCCCCAACACTGCCCCAACATCTGCCCCAACACTGCCTCCTGGATCTCACTGTCTGATTGGGTTTGATAATATTCCAGCCAGACTCTTGGTGATGGTTTGTTCTGTTAAAGATGCAGCATCGATACACACCTCCCACTTACTCCCAAACTTGTTTCAACTTCAGCCCAGCATCCAAAGTTTCCGCAAACCCCTTCCACATGCCCACTGACTCCCCCACTGCAAAGCACGGGGGCGAGGGGGTGGGGAATGGAACACAAAGAGGAGTGGTGAGGGGGAGAGGGGAGGGGTGGGAAAGGGAGGGGGGTGCGAGGGTAGGGGGAAGGGGAGCAGAGGGAGGGTGGAGGGAGGGGAGGCAGAGGGAGGGGATGGGGCAGAGGGAGGAGATGAAGGGAGGAAGGGGTGGAGGGAAGGAGAGGGAGGGAGAGAGAGGTGGAGCAAGGGGGAGGGAAGGGTGAAGGGAGGGAAGAGCAGGGTGGGAGGGAGGGAGAGAGGGATCGGGAGGGCAGGGAGTGCGGGGTAGGAGGAGAAGAGAGAAGGCAGGGAGGAGAAGAGAGAAGGAATAAGGATAGGGGAACAGGGGTGGAAGAGGGCAAGGGGAAAGAGCAGGAGGAGGGTGCAGGGTGGATGGGAGGATGGAGGGAGGCCAAGGGGGAGAGGTTGAGGGGGAAGGGATAGAGAGGGAGAGGGATGAGAGGAGGGGGAGGAAGGCAGGAGAGAGGGGCAGGGACGAGGGAAGGGAAGGGGGAGCGAGGATGGGGGGGAGGGGAGCAGGGATGGGGAGGGAGGGGGAGGGAGAGAAATGGAGGGAGGGAGAGGGGCGGTGAACAGAAGGAGGAGGAGGGATGAGGGGTGGGATGGGATGGGGCAAGGGGGAGGGAGGAAGTAGAGGAGGTGGAGATAAAGGGGGGTAGGGGAACGAGGGTAAGGGAGGAGAGGGAAGGGGGAAGGAAAATGGGGAAGGGGCATGGGAGGGCTGAGATGGCAGGGAGGGAGAGGGGGCGGGGACGGAGACAGAGACGGAGGAGGGAGAGGGGGACGGGGAGGGAGAGGGACAGAGAGGGGGAGGTTGGGTGGAGGGAGAAGAGTGATGTAAGGTGGAGGAATGAGGGAAATGCAGGGTGGAGGGAGGAGGGAGATGTAGGGTGGAGGAGGAGGGAGAGAGGGAGGTAGGAGGGGAGGAGGGAGAGCAAAGTGGGGGGGAGAGACGAGGAGAGAGCGGACGACAGAGGCAGTAGGGGAAGAGAAGGGTGTAGGGGAAGGGAATGGGGTAGGGGAAGAATGGGGTTAGGGAAGGGAATGGGGTAGGGGAAGGGAGAGGGAGAAGGGTTGGGGGGGCAGAGTTGGGGAGCCGTGGGGAGGAGGGGGAGGATAGGAGGAAGGGGGGGGAGTGGGTGGGAGGGAGCTGGAGGAAGGTGAAGGGAAGGGGGAGACGGGAAGGGAAGGGAAGGAAGGAAGGGGAAGGGAAGGGTGCGAAGGGATACGGCGAGGGAAAGGAGGGAAATAAGGGAGGGAGAGAGAGAGAGGGGAAGGGAGGGAGCGAAAGGGGGGAAGGAAAGGGGGGAGGGCGGAAGGGAAGGGTGGGGGATGGAGAGGAGGGAAAGGGGGAAGGGGTGAGTGGAGGGGGAGAGGGAGGGTGAAGGAACATAGAACACTACAGCACAAACAGGCCCTTCGGCTCACATGTTGTGCCGATCATATCCATACCTACCAGGCCATTGAACTATCTATAACTCCCAATCCCGTCAAATCCCATATACTCATCCAGAAGTCTCTTAAAAGACCCCAGCGAGTTTGCCTCTACCAACACTGACGGCAACCAATTCCATTCACTCACCATCCTCTGAGTGAAAAACTTATCTCTAACATCTCCTCTGTATTTGCCCCCCAGCACCTTAAATCTGTGTCCTCTCGTAGCGACTATTTCAGCCCTGGGAAATAGCATCCGAGAATCCACTCTATCTATTCCTCTCAACATCTTATAAACCTCTATCAGGTCGCCTCTCAACCTTCATCTCTCCAGGGAGAAGAGACCTAGCTCTCTCAACCTATCTTCATAAGGAAGATGGACAGAGGACAAGAACGGGGAGGGGGTGAGGGGATGGGGGAGGAGACGAGGGAAGAGGGACAGAGAGGGAAGCGGGGGGATGGGGGAAACGGGGGACAGTTGGGATCAGGGGACAGGGGTAGGGGACAGGGATGGGAATAAGTGGGAAAGGGGAGGGGGAGGGAAAGGGATGAAGGAGAGGAAGGGACGAACGGGTAAGGGGGGAAGGGAAAGGGCAAGGGGATGGGGAGGGGATGGGGGGAGGAGGACAGGGTAGATAGGAATGGAAAAGGGGTGGAGGGGAGAGGGATAGGAAGACAGTGATGATGGGGGAGGGGATCGGGATGGGGAAGCAGGAAGGGGGATGGGGGGGAGATGGGGGAGGGGTGAGATGGGGGGGGAGTGAGAGAGGAGGGAGTGAGATGGAGGGATTGAAAGAGGGGAGGGGTGAGATGAGGAGGGGTGAGATGAGGGAGAGGGGAGACAGGAGGGAGGAGGGTGGTGGGAAGAGGGTGGCGGGGAGAGTGGGTGGCGGGCGAGGGGAGCAGTGGAAGGATGGGGAGGTGGAGGGCGGAAGGGAGGGCAGGAGAGAGAGTGTGGATGCCGAGGTAGGGGGGGAGCGGAAATGGGTGGAGAGGAAGATGAGGGAAGGGATGGAGAGGCAGAAAGGAGAGGGAGGAAAGGGGAAAGAGGGGGAGGGAAGTGTAGGGGAGAGAGGTACAGGGAGGGGAAGGGGGAAGAGAAGGGATGAGGGAGGTGAGAAGGAGGGGAGGGGTTAACAGAACTAGAAATACAGCGCAGAACGGTCCTCGGCCTTCGAAGTTGTGCCGACCAATAAGAAAAAGCAAGACCCTTAACCTAAACCATTCCCTTTTATCCATTAAACCATAATACAACCTCTTAAACACCACCAAACTTGGCGCATCTACAACTGCAGCAGGCAGGGAATTCCATACCATTACCACCATCTGGTAAAGAACCTACCTCTGACATCCGTCCGATAAATATCACCCCTAAATTTAAAAAGCTATGTCCACTCGTGCTAGCTTTCTCCATCCAGGAAAAAAGGCCTATCCACTTTCCACCCTATCTAAACCCTAACCATCTTATATGTTCAATAATGTCTCCTCTTAGCTGCCTTCATTCTAAAAACAAAAAACAACCTCAAATCCCCTCAGCTTCTTCATAGACTGCCCTCCATACAGGCAAACATCCTGGTAAACCTCCTCTGTACCCTCTCCAATGCCGCCACATCTTTCTTATAATGTGGGACCAGAACGTACCACCAAATAATCCAAGTGAGGGACGCAATAGAGTTTTGTACAGTTGCAACATGACGTTGACGGCTCCTGAAATCAATCCCCTACAAATAAAAAACTAAGACTCCATATGCCTTCTAAAAAACTATCGACTTGATTGCCAACTTTCAGGGATCTATGCAACATACCACCAAGATCCCTTGTTCATCAACAATATGAAGGCCCTACCCATTAGCCCTATACTCTACACATTTGTTATTCCTGCCAAAGTGAATTACCACATTTCCACATTTAAAACTCCATTTGCCACCTCTCGGCCCAAGCTCTGCAACTTGCAAGTCTCTCTGCAAACTATAAACCACCCCTCTTCACTATCTACCCCCCACTCCACCGAACTTTAGTGTAATCCACAATTTACTAATCCATCCTTCAATACCCTCACCAGATCCATATATAAAAATACAAACCAGCAAGGGGCCCAAACAAAACAGATCCTGAGGTACTCACTTGTAAACCGAACCCCACGATGAATAATTTCCATCAATGGGGAGGGGAAGGGGAAAAGGAGGGGTGCGGGAGGGGGAGGGGGAGGGGGGAGAGGAATAGATAGAAGTGGATTCTCGGAGGCTATTTCCAGAGCTGAACTGGTCGCTATGAGATGACACGGTTTTGCTGGGGGGCCAAATGACAGAGGAGATGTTCAGGGGTAGGTTTTCATTCAGAAGGGGGGAGTGGGGGGAGGGGAGAGGGAGGAAGGGGAGGGGGGAGAGGGAGGAGGGGGAGGGGGGGAGAGGGAGGAGGGGGAGGGGGGAGAGGGAGGGAGGGGGAAGGGGGAGAGGGAGGAGGGGGAGGGGGGGAGGGGGAGGGGGGGAGTGGGGGGGAGGGGAGGGTGGAAGTGGGGGGAGGGGAGGGGGAGAGGGAGGAGGGGGAGGGGGGAGTGGAAAGGAGGGGAAGGGGAAGGAGAGATGGGAGAGGGGGGAGTGGGAAGGGGGTGGAAGGGAGGGTGGGGCAAGGTAATGGGAGGGGAGGGAGGGGAGGGAGAGGTAGTGGGAGGGGATCGGAGAGTGGGGGGAGGACAGAGGGGGAGGGGACAGAGGTGGGGAGGGGAGGGAGGTTGGAGGGCGAGGTGGGCGGAGGGGGGAGCAGTGAAGGAGGGGGAGGGGAGCAGAGCGAGTGGGGTGCCAATGCGAATGGGAAAAAGCGAGCTTGGGAATGGGGAAATGGGGAGTAGGGGTTGAGGGCAAACGGGAGAGCGTTGGGGGCCAAGAGGGAAAGGCTAGAGGGGGGCAATCAAAAGAGGGGAGAGGGGATGGGGGCAGGGGAAGAGGAGGATGGGGAGGGGGAAGGGGGAAAGGGGGTGGGGAAAGGGGGAGGTGAGAGGGGTGGGGGAAGGGGCGAGGTGGGTGGGGGAAGTGGGGCCGAGAGGGGGGTGGGGGACGGCGGAGGAGGGGGTGGGGGAACGGGGAGAGGGGGGGGGGAAGTGGGAGAGGGCGGTGTGGGGAAGGTGGGGAGAGGGGGTGGGGGAAGGTGGGGAGGAGGGGGTGGGAAAGGAGTGCGACAGGGGGGGCAAGGAGGAAAGGAGTGGGGTCAAGGGAGAGGAGGTTGAGGTCAAGGGGGGTGGGGGGGTGGGTCAAGGGGGTGGGGGGTGGGCAAAGGGGAGAGGGGTTATGGTTCAAGGGGGGGGGAAGGGTGAGAGGGGATGGTGGAAGGGTGAGAGGGGAAGGGGGAGAGGGGATGGGGAAGGGGAAGAGGGGGGTGGGGGGGAAAGGAAAGAAGATGGGGTGGGGGAAGGGCGACGGGGGGTGGGGGGAAGGGGAGAGGGGGTGGGGGGAAGGGGAGAGGGCGTGGGGGGAAAAGGGTAGAGGGGGTGAGGGGAAGGGGAGGGGGTGAGGGGAAGGGGAGGGGGTGCGAGGGAAGGGGTAGGCGGGTGGGGGCCAGGGCAAGGGAAAGGAGGTGGGGAGGGGTGGAGTTAAGGGGGAGGAGGATGGCAGGGTCAAGGGGCCAGAGGGTGTGGGGTCAGTGGAGGGGGATGGGTCAGGGGACGAGGGGAGTGGGGGCAGGGTTGGGGGCAGGGGGTGGGGCAGAAGGAGAGGAGGTGGGCAGGGAAGAGGGGATGGGAGAAGAGGATGGGGCAGGAGGAAAGGGGGTGGGCAGGGGGAGAGGGGGTGGGAGGAGAGGGGGAGAGGGCATGTGGGTGGGGCGGGGGAAGAGGGTGTGTGGCAGCGGGGATGAGGGGGTGACAGCAGGGGTAGAGGGGTGGGGGCAGGGGGGTAGAGGGGTGGGGGCAGGGGTAGAGGGGGGGGGCCAAGGGGTATAGAAAGGGTGGAGGCAAGGGGGGTAGGGGGGCTGGGGGTTAGATGGAAGTAGGTGGATTAGACGGAGTGGGGTGGTGGGTAGATGGAGGATGGGAGAAGAGGAGTGGAGTAAGGAGGTTGGGATGAAAATTAAATGAATTAAAGTGGGTACTTTAAATAATTAAGGGGGCATTACCCAACCAAATTATATTGCCAAGAAAGTGGGTAGTGGGAATGGGGGTCTTCATATTCGTGTGGGGAGGAGGGGAAGGGTGATGGGGGGGTGGGGAGAGGGTGTTGGGGTGGGTGGGGAGAGGGTGTGGGGTAATGTTAGGGAGGGGGGTGGGGTGGTTGTGGAGGTGTGGGGAGTTGTTTGGGGGTGGAGGAGGGGGTATGTGGGAGTGTTGAGGTTGTGGGTGATGTGTGTTGAGGGTTGGGTGTGGGGCGAGGGTGTGTTGGGGGTATGTGGGGGCAGGGTGTGTTGGGGGGGGGAGGGTGTGATGAGGGGGGTGGGGAGGGGGTTGTGGGGGGGTGGGGGCAGGGGGGTGGGGGGGGTGGGAGGGGGTGGGTGTTGGGGGGGGGACGATTTCCAGTAAGCGGCCCCCCCCCGGGTTTAGGGGGTGGAGGGGGTGAAAGGGGGTGTAGCAGGGGAAGGGGTGATCGGAAGGCGATCGTGAGTCCAGGGGAGGAGAGAGCTGGGGGGGTGGGGGGAGCGGGCCGGGGGGGGGAGGGAGGGGGGAAGGAGGAGGAGGGGCGAGGGGGGAGGAGGTAGGGGGAGGGGGGGGGAGGGTGAGACTTGTGGGGGGGGGTAAGACCCCCCCCCCCTGACGGGGGAGGGAGGGAGGGGGAGGGGAAGGGACGTGTCTTGGTGAGGGGGAAGGTAGGTGGCGCGTGAGGGGGGAGGGGAGTCGAGGGGACAGGTGGAGGGGGGGAGAGGGAGGAGGAGGGCGTAGAGGAAGGGAGGGGGGTTGGGGAGGGGTGTTGGGATGTCAGGAGGGGTGTGGGAGGGTTTTGGGGGGGTGGGGAGGGGTGTTGGGGGGGTGGGGAGGGGGTGTTGGGGGTGGTAGGGGAGGGGGTTTTGGGGTATGGGGAGGGGGGTGTTGGGTGGGGCAGAGGGAAGGGGGTGTTGGTGGTGTGGGGGGGGGTGCGGTTACACTACCCTCAGGGTTGGTAGTAGTTTGTTTTGTTTTTTTGTTGGTTGTAAGGAGGGGGTGTTGTTGGTCGGGTGGATGTGGGGAGGGGTGTTCGGGGTTTGTAAGGAGGGGTGTGTTGGGGTGTAAGGAGGGGGTGTGGGGGGGTGTTGGGGGTGTGGGGTGGAGTGTGTTGGGGGCTGTTCTTGTTGTGAGGAGGGTGGGGAAGGGATGTTGGCGGGTGTAGGGAGGGTGTTGGGGGTGTGGTAAGGGGGTGTGGGGGTGAGGGGAGGGGGTGTTGGGGGAGTGGGGAGGGTGTTGGGGGGTGTGTGACGGAGGTGTGGGGGTTGGGGGTGTGGGGAGGGATTGTGGAGGGCTGTGGGGAGGGTGTGTGGGGGGTTAGGGCGGGGGGGTGGGGTGTGGAGAGGGGTGGTGGGGGGTGTTGCGGGTGTGGGAGGGTGGTGGGGGGTGTTGGGGGGGTGGGGAGGGTGTTGGGGGGGTAGTTGGGGGTATTTGGGGGAGGGTGTGTGGGGGTGTTGGGGTGGGGGGAGGGTGTGTGGGGGGGGTTGGGGTGTGGGGAGGGTGTATGGGGGTGTTGGGAGGGGGTGTGGGGGGTGTTGGGGTGTGGGGAGGGTGGTGGGGGGTTTGTTGAGGAGGGTTATGTGTGGGGGGTGTGGGGGTGGGGAGGGAGCTGGTGGGGGGGTTGTTAGGCGAGGGTAGGTTGTGGGGGGTGTTGGGGTGGGGAGGGTGTGTGGTGGGTGTTGGGAGGTTGTGTGGGGGGTGTTGGGGTGTGGGGAGGGTGTGTTGGGGGGGTGTTTTTTTGGGGGTGTGGGTGAGGGTGGGTGGGGGGTGTTGGGAGGGGTATTTCCTGTGGCGGAGGGTGTGTGGGGGGTGTCTGGGGGTGGGCAGAGGGTGTGTGGGGGAGGTGTTGGAGGTGTGTGGGGTGTGTTGGGGTGTGGGGAGGGGTTTGTGGGGGGTGTTGGGAGGGTTTGTGGGGGGTGTTGGGGTGTGGGGGAGGGTGTGTGGGGGGTGTTGGGGGTGTTGGGGCGGGTTGTGGGGGGGTGTTGGGGGGGTGGGGAGGGTGTGTGAGGGGGTGTGGGTGGGGGAGGGTGTGTGGGGGGCTGTGTTGGGGATTTGTGGGGAGGGTGGTGGGGGGTGTTGGGCGTTGGGGGAGGGTGTGTGGGGGGTTGTTGGGAGGGTGTGGTGGGGGGTGTTGGGGTGTGGGGGGTGGTGGGGGGGTTGGGAGGGTGTGTGGGGGGTTTGGGGTGTGGGGAGGGTGTTTGGTGGGGGGGTGTTGGAGAGGTGTGTGGGGTGTGTTGTGGTGTGGTGGGGAGGGGTGTGGGGGGGTGGGGAGGGTGTTGGGGGGGGGTTGGGGTTGTGGGGGGGTTTGTGGGGGGTGTTGGCGTGTGGGGAGGGTGTATGGGGGGTAGTTGGGGTGTGGGGAGGGTGTGTGAGGTGGTGTTGGGTGGGGGTGTGGGGAGGGGGTGTGAGGGTGTGGGGTGGGGGTGTGGGGAGTGTGTGTGAGGTGTGTTGGTGGGGGTTGTGGGGAGGGTGGTGAGGGTGTTTGGGGGGGGGTGTGGGATGGGTGTGTGGGAGGGGGGTGTGGGGGGTGTTGGTGGGGAAAAGGGTGTGTGAAGGGGTGGGGGGAGGTGGGTGCGCGGGGGGGGGGGGTGAGTTTGGGGGGCGCTGGTGGTGGGGGGGGTGTGGGGGGGCGGGGAGGGGGGAGGTGTGGGTGAGGGTGTGTGGGAGGGGGGGCTGTGGGGGGGTTGTTGGGGGTGGGGGCGGGGGGTGTGGGGGGTGTTGGTGGTGTGGGGGAGGGTAGTGTGGGGGGTGTGGGTGGGGGTGTGGGGAGGGTGATGTGGTGAGGAGGGTGTGGGGGGGTGTTGGGGGTGTGGAGGAGGGTTGTGGGGGGTGTTGGGGTGTAGGGTGTTGGGAGGGGTGTGGGGGTTGTGGGGGGGTGTGTGGGAGGGGGGTGTGGGGGGGCTTGGTGTGGGAAGGGTGTGTGGGGTGTGGGGAGGGGGGTGTGGGCTGTCCCGTTGCCGGTCTGGGACAGTAAGTGTCCCAAAGTGGGAGCGGACGCGCTGCGAGGGGGAGAGCCGGGGATGGGGAACGGAGAGCGGGGCTTACCATGAACATCAGAGCGCTTCCCGAGGCTCCTTCCTCCGGACTGGCGGCACCGCGGCTCCCAGCAAGGTCTGTGTCTGTGTCCGGCCCTGTCCCTGCCCCGGAATCACAAACAGAGAGACAGAGAGAGAGACAGAGAGAGACAGAGACAGAGAGAGAGAGAGGATCAGCCTCTAACACTCAGGCTGCATTCTGCCTCTGGGCTTCGCTACAGCCGCGGGGCTGCAACTCACATTCAATCTCTCCCTGCCTCATTCCCACATCAACATCCCAGGGATAGCTCTCTCTCTCTCTGCTCCTGAAATGATGGGAAACAGTCTCCAATCCAGACAGCCCTGGGTGCTGTAATGATCCCTCTGCCCTGTTGTCTTGCTAACGGTCTGGTTTCTCAGTCTGCCCCCCTCTCTCTCTCTCTCTCTGAGCACTGCCCAGGATAACGGTCTGAATCACATTCCTGCTCTCACTCTCTCTCTCTGTCACGTCTCTCAGTGCATTTTACACCCCCCTCCTCAAACACACAGAGAAAGCCGGTTTTAATCACTGTCAGCCCTTCTGATGTAATATTCCCCCAGGCACCCTCAGCTAGGCATACATTTGCAGCTGAAGGGGAATGAGTAACGCAGCTCGCTTACTGCAAACCTTTACCCAGCCTGGTGAAATATTGGGGACTTGTTGAGGAAAAAAATGTATGGGCTGCTGGAATGATTGCATTTGCATTTAAATATATTTTTATGTGTGTGTGTGTGGCTGGCAATGCCATATTTCCTGCTGCCTCTGTGTACTGCAGTTCTCCATTGTAAAAGGCGCCCTGGTAAGCAGCCTCTGGGCACAGAGCGATTTCAATTATAGCTTGCTGTCTACCCACTAACATTTCTCAGGGAGCTCCGCCGGCGATTGGCCTCAATTGCTTTGTTTCTTTTGAAAGTAGATAGATAGATTTTTCTGCTCTCTCTCCCTCTCTCTCTCTCCCGTGTTATTTTAATGTTCCCTTTCCCTCACTGTATCACTCGCTAAAACTAAACTTTTTTTCTCCCACTTTGGGCGCGTGTCCTTATTACCATCCAACACTGCTGAGTTTAACTTTCCATTGCTAATCCCACCTCAAATTGCGATTTAAAACCATTCCCCCCCCCCCTCTCTCCCAGTGCTATTTTAGTGAATGATTTTCCCCCTCTCTCGCGGTTTGAGGAAGGACACATTGCGCTTTTTCTCTGAGCAGAAAGCCCAGTTTTACCTGCACTTCGATCCCTCAACTTTCTCTCTCGCCTTACATTTGGATACATCGACTTTTTAAAATTGATCTTTGGCGCCAACTAGCCAAATATTCATGCAAGTGAAAGTTTAAGTGAAAAAGACGAAGAGTAACTTTATTGTATATCAACTATAAAGATTATATTATATTTCTTTTGCGAACCCATTTTTGAAATATTAATATCTCGAGTAAAATTAATATGATTTAGAATGTTATACAAAGCAGCTGCCTGGAGCCACTCACTGACAACTTCACATTGACAAAGCAACCTCTTTTAATCAGGGACTATCCCAGAGTGGGGAACAGATTGGGATTATCCCAGTGTGGGGGTCAGACTGGGATATTCCCAATGTGCGGATCAGATTGGAATTATCCCAGTGTGGGGATCAGACTGGAATTACCCCAGAGTGGGGATCAGACTGGAATTATCCCACTGTGGGAACAGACTGGAATTACCCCCAGTGTGGAGATCGGACCGGAATTATCCCAATGTGGGGATTGGATTGGAACTATCCCCGTGTGGGGATCAGACAGAAATTACCCCAGTGTGGGGATCAGACTGGAATTATTCCAATGTGGGAACAGACTGGAGTTATCCCAATGTGGGAACAGACTGGAATTATCCCAGTGTGGGAATCAGACTGGAATTACCCCAGTGTGGAGATCAGGCTGGAATTACCCCAATGTGGAAACAGACTGGAATTATCCCAGTGTGGGAACAGACTGGAATTATCCCTGTGTGGGGATCAGACTGGAATTACCCCGGAGTGGGAATGGAACTGGAATTATTTCAACGTGGGGATCAGATTAGGATTATCCCAGCTCAGTGGTGGCCAGCCTCTTGTCCCACTGTCACTAGTTTGGTAGGAGAGGCACGTTAAACATTTCTTTGAGTGAGTACCAGGAAACCGTGTTAATTACATTTAAATAAAACAGCAAAAAACATTTTCTATTTCAATATCATTAAATGTTCAAAAAAAATCAAAGGGACACATGTTTGTAAAATAAACCAATTAGACTTTGCTGTTGTGAATCTACTGTCAGTCTAATTGAGAGAATTGTATGGTTTAGTCACTTACTGGGATTTTACTGCCTCACCATCCAAGGTTCATATGATCCTGCCCAAGGATAACAGAGAATGCTGTGCTGTGAGCCTCATCCATCCCGATTCTGGGGCGAGCGAGGGGTTAAAATTCCGGCCTGGTCAAAGAGACCCTTCAGCCCATCATATCCATGCTGGTCATCAAATACTATCTATTCTAATCTCATTTTCCAGCACTTGGCCTGTAGTCTTGTTTAACATATCAAATGCTCATCTAAATTGTGAGGAACGCTACAGTTAAAAAAGTTCTCCAACACCTCTACTTTCTCAGAAGACTAAGGAAATTTGGCACGTCAGCTGTGACTCTCACCAACTTTTACAGATGCACCATAGAAAGCATTCTTTCTGCTTGTATCACAGTTTGGTATCGGCTCCTGCTCTGCCCAAGACCACAAGAAACTATAAAAGGTCGTGAATGTAGCCCAATCCATCACTCAAACCAGCCTCCCATCCATCGGTTCTGTCTACACTTCCCACTACCTCGAAAAAGCAGCAAGCAAAATTAAGAACCCCATTCTCCCTTCCACCTTCTTCCATTGGGAAAAAGATACAAAAGTTTGAGGTCACTTACTAACTGACTCAAGAACAGCTTCTTCCCTGCTACTGTCAGACTTTTGAATGAACCTATGTTGCATTAAGCTGATCTTTCTCTACACCTCAGCTATGACTGTAACACTACGTTCCTTCTCTGTGAATGGTATGCTCTGCCTGTATAGCATGCAAGAAATAAGACTTTTCACTGCATGCTAATACATGTGACAATAATAAATCAAATCAAAAAGGTTCCCATCTCTACCACCCCTTCAGACAATGAAGTCCAGATTTCCATCACCGAACGGGTGAAAAAGCTTTTCTTTCAAATTCCCTCTAAATCTGCAATCTCTTATGTTAAATCTATGCCCTGGTTACTGACCGCTCTAATAAGGACAAAGGTTTCCTCCTTTCTCCCCTAGCTCTGTCCTTCACAATT
Source organism: Sphyrna mokarran (assembly GCA_024679065.1). Taxonomy (NCBI): domain Eukaryota; kingdom Metazoa; phylum Chordata; class Chondrichthyes; order Carcharhiniformes; family Carcharhinidae; genus Sphyrna; species Sphyrna mokarran. Next base: position 2,911,083 of record JAGIQG010000004.1, on the reverse strand, counting down.
TCATACACTTCAATCAAATCCCCTCTCAGCCTTCTCTGCTCCAAAGAAAACAGCCCCAGCCGAACCAGCCTCTCCTCATAGCGGAAACACTCCTTCCAGGCAGCATCCTGGTGAATCTCCTCTGCACCCTGTACCCCATCCAACTCCCCACCCTCACACACACACACTGTACCCCATCCAACTCCCCACCCTCACCACAAACCCTGTAACCCATCCAACTCCCCATCCCTCACACACACACTGTACCCCATCCAACTCCCCAACCTCCACACACACAGCTGTACCCCATCCAAATCCCCAACCCTCACACACACACCACTGTACCCCATCCAACTCCCCACCTCACACAAACCCTGTACCCCATCCAAGCCCAACCCTCACACACACACACTGTACCCCACCAACTCCCCAAAACCACACACACACCCCTTACCCCATCCAACGCCCCATCCTCACACACACAACTGTACCCATCCAATCCCCAACACTCACACAACAAACTGTACCCCATCCAATCCCCACCCTCCACACACACTGTACCCCATCCAACTCCCCAACCTCACACACACACCACTGTACCCCATCCAAAACTCCCCACCCTCCCACACACACACTGTACCCCATCCAACTCCCCACCCTCTCACACACACACTGTACCCCATCCAACTCCCCACCCTCACACACACACACTGTACCCCATCCAACTCCCCACCCTCACACACCACACCCTGTACCCCATCCAACTCCCCACCCTCACACCACACCCTGTTACCCCATCCCAACTCCCCACCCTCACACACACACACTGTACCCATCCAACTCCCCACCTTCACACAAACCCGTACACCATCCAACTCCCCAACCTCACACACACACCCTGTACCCCATCCAACACCCCACCTCAACACCACACTGTACCCCATCCAATCCCCACACTCACACACAACACGTACCCCATCCAACTCCCCTACACCTCACAACACACCACATGTACCCCATCAACACCCCACCCCACACACAGACACTGTACACCATCCAACGCCCCACCCTCACACACACACACTGTAACCCATCCAAACCCCACCCTCCCACACACACACTGTACCCATCAAATCCCCACCTCACAAACACACACGGTTTTTTTTTTTTTTTTATACCCCCATCCAAACTCCCCATCCTCACACACACACACTGTAAAAAAAAAAAAACCCCCAGCCCAACTCCCCACACACCCCAAACACACCACACTGTAACTCCATCCACACCCCACCCAACACACACACACTGTACCCCATCCAACACCCACCTCCCACACACACTGTCCCCCATCCAACTCCCCACCCTCACACACACACACGTGACCCCATCCAAACCCCACCCTCACACACACAGCTGTACCCCATCCAACTCTCCACCCCACACACACACACTGTACCCCATCCAACGACCCACCCTCACACACACACACTGTACCCATCCAACGCCCCACCTCACACAAACACACGTACCCCATCCAACACCCCACCCTCACACACAAACACTTGTACCCCATCCAACCCCCACCTCACACACACACTGTAACCCATCCAAACGCCCCATCCTCACACAAACACACTGTACCCCATCCAACCCCCCACCCTCACACACACACATGGTCTATACCCCATCCAACTCCCCACCTCCCACACACACACTGTACCCCATCCAATCCGACCATCACACACAACACTGTACCCAATCCAACTCCCCACCCTCACACACACACCTGTACCCCATCCAACTCCCCACCCTCACACACACACACTGTACCCCATCCAACTCCCCACCCTCACACACACACACTGTACCCCATCCAACTCCCCACCCTCACACACACAACACTGTACCCCATCCAACTCCCCCACCCTACACACACACACACTGTACCCCATCCAACACCCCACCCAACCACACACCACTGTACACCATCCAACACCCCACCCTCACACAACACACGTACCACATCCAACCCCCATCCTCACACACACACTGTACCCCATCCAACCCCCCACCCCTTCACCCACACACACTGTACCCCATCCAACTCCCCACTCACACCACACACACTGTACCCCATCCAACTCCCCACTTCACCACACACACACTGTACCCCGTCCAACTCCCCATCCTCACACACACCCTGTACCCCATCCAACACCCCACCCTCACACACACACCCTGTACCCCATCCAAACCCCCACCCTGACACACCACACACACTGTACCCCATCCAACACCCCACCCTCACACACACACACGTACCCCATCCAACTTCCCCACCCTACACAACACACTGTACCCCATCCAACACCCCACCCTCACACACACACACTGACCCCATCCAACACCCCACCCTCACACACCAAACTGTACCCATCCAACCCCCCATCCTCACACACCACACACTGTACCCCATCCAACTCTCCCACCTCACACACACACACACGTACCCCATCCAACTCCCCACCCTCAACACACACACTGTACCCCATCCAACACCCACCCTCACACACACCACACTGTAACCCATCCAACTCTCCCACCCTCACACACACACACTGTACCCCATCCAACACCCCACCCTCACACACACCACTGTACCCCACCAACCCCCCACCCTCACACACACACTGTACCCCATCCAACTCCCCACCCTCACACACACACTGTACCCCATCCAACTCCCCACCCTCACACACACACCGTACCCCATCCAACTCCCCACCCTCACACACACACTGTACCCCATCCAACTCCCCACCCTCACACACACACTGTACCCCATCCAACTCCCCACCCTCACACACACACTGTACCCCATCCAACTCCCCACCCTCACACACACACACTGTACCCCATCCAACACCCACCCTCACAACACACACTGTACCCCATCCAACTCCCCACCCTCACACACACACCTGTACCCCATCCCAACTCCCCATCCTCACACACACACACTGTACCCCATCCAACACCCCACCTCACCAACACCACACTGTACCCCATCCAACACCCCACCCTCACACACACACACTGTACCCCACCAACCACCCCCACCCTCACACACACCACTTAACCCCACCAACACCCCCACCCCTCACACACACACACTGTACCCCATCCAACTCCCCATCCTCACACACACACACTGTACCCCATCCAACACCCCATCCTCACACACACACTGTACCCCATCCAACACCCCACCCTCACACACACACACTGTACCCCATCCAACTCCCCATCCTCACACACACACACTGTACCCCATCCAACACCCCATCCTCACACACACACTGTTCTCCATAAACATAGAACAGTACAGCACAGTACAGGCCCTTCGGCCCTCGATGTTGTGCTGACCTGTGAAACCAATCTAAAGCCTTTCTAACCTACACTATTCCAATATCATCCATACATTTATCCAATGACCATTTAAATGTCCTTAATGTTGGTGAGTCTATTGCTGTTGCAGGCAGGGCATTCCACGCCCTTACTACCCTCTGAGTAAAGAACCCACTTCTAACATCCGTCGTATAACTATCACCCCTTAATTTAAAGCTATGTCCCCTCATGTTACCAACACCATCCGAGGAAAAAGGCTCTCACTATCCACCCTATCTAACCCTCTGATCACCTTGTATGTCTCAATTAGGTCACCCCTTAATCTTCTTCTCTCTAACAAAAATAACCTCAGGTCCCTCAGCCTTTCCTCATAAGGCCTTCCCACCATACCAGGCAACATCCTGGTAAATCTCCTCTGCACCCTTTCCAATGTTTCCACATCTTTCTCATAATGCGGCGACCAGAACTGTGCGTAATATTCCATGTGCGGCCACACCAGAGTTTGGCACAACTGCAACATGCCCTCATGGCTCCTAAATTCAATCCCTCTACCAGTAAAAGCTAACACAGTGTAAACCTTCTTAACAACCCTATCAACCTGGGTGCCAACTTTCAGGGATCTGTGCACATGGACACCGAGATCTCTCTGCTCATCCACACTACCAAGTAACTTACCATTAGCCCAGTATTCTGTATTCTTGTTACTCCTACCAAAGTAAATCCTCTCACACTTTTCCACATTAAACTCCATTTGCCATCTCTCAGCCCAGCTCTGCAGCTTATCTATGTCCCTCTGTTACCTGCAATATCCTTCCGCACTGTCCACAACTCCACCGACTTTAGTGTCTTCTGCAAATTTACTAACCCATCCTTCTACACCCTCATCCAGGTCGTTTATAAAAATGACAAACAGCAGTGGCCCCAAAACAGATCTTTGTGGTATACCACTAGTAACTGAACTCCAGGATGAACATTTCCCATCAACCACCACCCTCTGTCTTACAGCGAGCCAATTCCTGATCCAAACCGCTAAATCACCCTCAATCCCATGCCTCCGTATCTTCTGTAATAGCTTACCATGGGGAACCTTATCAAACACTTTACTGAAATCCATATACATCACATCAACTGCTTTACCCTCATCCATCTCTTTGGTCACCTTCTCAAAGAACTCAATAAGGTTTATGAGGCACGACCTACCCTTCACAAAACCATGTTGACTATCCCTAATCAAATTATTCCTTTCTAGATGATTATAAATCCTGTCTCTTATAATCCTTTCCAAAACTTTGCCCACAATAAAAGTAAGGCTCACCGGTCTATAATTACCAGGGGTGTCTCTATTCCCCTTCTTGAACAAGGGGACAATATTTGCAATCCTCTAATCTTCTGGCACTATTCCTGTAGACAATGACAACCTAAAGATCAAAACCAAAGGCTCTGCAATCTCCTCTGTAGCCTCCCAGAGAATCCCAGGATAAATCCCATCTGGCCCAGGGGACTTATCCATTTTTGTTCTTTCCAGAATTGCTAACACCTCCTCCTTATGAACCTTAATCCCGTCTAGTCAAATAGCCTGTATCTCAGTATTCTCCTTGACAACACTTTTTCCTGTGTGAATACTGATGAAAAATATTCATTTCGTGCCTCTCCTATCTCTTCAGACTCCGCACACAACTTCCCACTGCTGTCCCTGACTGGCCCTAATCTTACCCCAGTCATTCTTTTATTCCTGACATACCTATTGAAAGTTTTAGGGTTTTCCTTGATCCTACCTGCCAAACACATCTCATATCCCCTCCTGACTCTTCATAGCTCTAACTTGTAACCCTCAAGCACCCTAACTGAGCCTTCACGTCTCATCTTGATATAAGTCCCCTTCTTCCTCTTCACAAGCGAATCAATTTCTTTAGTAAACCACGGTTCCCTTGTTCGACCACGTCCTCCCTGCCTGACAGGTACATATTTATCAAGGGCATTTCAATTGTGCCCATCCCCTGCTGACAGTTAGAATCTTCTTCAGTGAGGGGCCATGGTCACCAATAGGGGAAGAAGTCTCACAACACCAGGTTAAAGTCCAACAAGTTCATTTGGTAGCAAACGCCACAAGCTGCCCACAAACAGGACATATAAAGACACTTGGTGAACAGAACCCCCACCCACATGATGAAGGGGCAGTGCTCTGAAAACTAGTGGATTTTGTTACCAAGTAAACCTGTGGACTTTAACCTGGTGTTGTGAGATTTCTTACTGTGTTTACCCCAGTCCAACGCTGACATCTCCACATTGTCACTAATAGGCCCATATCTTCCTTCCCTAAAGGCTGTGCCCAATCAGGTGACAATCTGACAGCTTTAGGGTCACTTTATTTTATTTCCAGGTTTAAAACTGAGTTTAAATTCACCTGGTGCCTCAGTGGGATCGGAATTCCCAGATCCCAGATTCCCAGGCCTGTGGATTCCTGGTGCAATATCAAACATCACTGTGCCAACGTGCACAGGAACAGCACTTGTTCCTGCTTTAACCTCTCGCAGACACAGAGCTCCTGACTCACAGCACCGACCGGCTGAAAATCCGGAACACCCTGAAATCCTGAAGGAAAACACAGCTTTTCCAAAAGGGCGTGAGCCAGCCTGCCAGGTGAGCTGGAACCTGGAGGGAAAATACTGTATGGAAACAAAGAACCCAGGACGCCTCCAGCACAACCACCACCCTGAGCCTGAGGGCAGGATCTGCAACAGGGTGTTTATACCAGCCTGTCTCCTCCTGCCTGCTGTTTAACCGGTGAATCCTCACTGCTGCCTCGCCCTGCAAGATCTAAATGTTTGTTGGTTTGAGCATTGTTTTGCATCGAAAGATTGAAACGTAGAGCAGGAGGCCATTCAGCCCTTCGAGCCTGCTCCACCGTTCATCATCATCACGGCCGATCGTCCAAATCAACAGCCTAATCCCGCTCTTTCCCCATAACCTTTGATCCCATTTACCCCGAGTGCTCTATCCAGCCACCTCCTGAATATATTCAATGTTTTGGCATCAGCTATTTCCTGTGGGAATGAATTCCACAGACTCACCACTCTCTGGGTGAACAAATGTCTCCTCATCTCTGTCCTGAATGGTCTGCTGTGAATCCTCAGGCTGTGACCCCCCCCTGGTTCTGGACCCCCCCCCCACCGTTGGGAACATCCTCCCTGTATCGATGCTGTCGAGACCTGTCAGAATGTTTAAATCTCTGTGAGATTCCCCTCTCCCTCATTCATTTTCATCAAATTGAATAACTCAGCGGCAGTCAGTGTGCCTCCAGGTTGTCAAAGAGTGAATTTGTCCCACTCCCTGCTCTTCCCTCTGGATTTATTCCCCAATATTTACTGTTGGTGTGGATTGATCTGGGCCAGGCCGGCATTTACAAACCATCCCGAGGACACAGACAGTCAATTCCTGATTACTTTTTCATTGGTTACCTGCTGTCTTTGGGCTGTTCCCAATTTCACATCGCACCCATCAAACTATCGCAATTTCACAGTGACACACAGTCCAGGAGTCATTGTGATCAGAGACCCCTCTCACCATCTCACACTCACATACACACACACACACCCACACACTCACACACGCACACTCACACACACAGTCACACTCACACACACACACACACACTCACACACACTCACATGCACACTCACACACTCACACACACTCACACACGCACACACACACACTCACACACACACGCACCACCACCACACACACACACACTCATAACACCACACACGCACACACACAGCACACAACAACACACACACACACACACTCACACACACACACTCATACACACACACACACATTTACACACTCACACACACTCTCACACACACACACTCACACACTCTCACAACAACACACACTCACACACATACACTCTCAACACACACACACACACTTACACACTCACACACTCATACACACCAACACACACTTACACATACAACACACTCTCTCTCACAAACACACACTCATACACCACACACACTTACACACTCACACACACACTCACACACACACACTCATACACACACACATTTACACACTCACACACACACTCACACACACACACACACACTCACACACTCACACACACACACTCACACAAACACACACACACACTCTCACACACACACACTCTCTCAACACAAACACACACTCACACTTACACACTCACACACTCACACACACACACAAACTCTGGGAGCTGAGGCTTTTCTGTTTAGAGTGGAGGAGAATGGGAGGCGACTTAATAGAGGTTTATAAGATGATGAAAGGGGTTGATAGAATGGACATTCAGAGACTCTTTCCTCGAGTGGATGGAGCTGTTACTAGGGGGCATAAATATAAGGTTCATGGTGGGAGATATAGGAGGGATGTCCAAGATAGATTCTTTACTCAGAGAGTGGTTAGAGTGTGGAATGCACTGCCTGCTGTGATAGTGGAGTCGGACACTTTAGGAACTTTCAAGCGGTTATTGGATAGGCACATGGAGCACACCAGAATGATAGGGAGCTGATAGCTTGATTTTGGGTTTGGACATAGCTCAGCACAACATTGAGGGCCGAAGGGCCTGTACTGTGCTGTACTGTTCTATGTTGTATAAACTCCATCTGCCTTTTGTCAGCCCACTGGCCCAATTGATCAAGATCCTGCTGCAATTGGAGATAACTTTCTTCTCTGTCCACTATGCCACCAATCTTGGTGTCATCCGCAAGCTTACTAACCATGCCTCCTATCTTCTCATACAATGGAATTGTTACTGTGAGTGCCAGTGGGAGTTTTACTCTGGGTGTTAATGGGATTGTTACTCTGGGTGTCAGTGGGATTGTTACTCTGGGTATTAATGGGATTGTTACTCTGGGTGTCGGTGGGATTGTTACTCTGGGTATTAATGGGATTGTTACTCTGGGTGTCAGTGGGATTGTTACTCTGGGTATTAATGGGATTGTTACTCTGGGTATTAATGAGATTGTTACACTGGGTTTCAGTGGGATTGTTACTCTGGATATTGATGGGATTATTCCTCTGAGTGTCAGTAGGGATTGTTACTCTAGGTATTAATGTGATTATTACTCTGGGTATCAGTGGGATTGTTACTCTGTGTGTCAGTGGGATTGTTACTCTGGGTATTAATGGAATTGTTACTCTGGGTATCAGTGGGATTGTTACTCTGGGCATTAATGGGATTGTTACTCTGGGTATTAATGGGATTGTTACTCTGGGTATTAATGGGATTGTTACTCTGGGTGTCAGTGGGATTGTTACTCTGGGTATTAATGGGATTGTTACTCTGGATATTAATGGGATTGTTACTCTGGGTGTCAGTGGGATTGTTACTCTGGGTATTAATGGCATTGTTACTCTGGGTATTAATGGGATTGTTACTCTGGGTGTCAGTGGGATTGTTACTCTGGGTATTAATGGGATTGTTACTCTGGGTATTAATGGGATTGTTACTCTGGGCATTAATGGGATTGTTACTCTGGGTGTCAGTGGGATTGTTACTCTGGGTATTAATGGGATTGTTACTCTGGGTATTAATGGGATTGTTACTCTGGGTGTCAGTGGGATTGTTAGTCTGGGTATTAATGGGATTGTTACTCTGGGTGTCAGTGGGATTGTTACTCTGGGTATTAATGGGATTGTTACTCTGGGCGTCAGTGGGATTGTTACTCTGGGTATTAATGGGATTGTTACTCTGGATATTAATGGGATTGTTACTCTGGGTGTCAGGGGATTATTACTCTGGGTGTCAGTGGGATTGTTACTCTGGGTATTAATGGGATTGTTACTCTGGGTGTTAGTGGGATTGTTACTCTGGGTATTAATGGGATTGTTACTCTGGGTATTACTGGGATTGTTACTCTGGGTGTCAGTGGGATTGTTACTCTGGGTATTAATGGGATTGTTACTCTGGGTATTAATGGGATTGTTACTCTGGGTATTAATGGGATTGTTACTCTGGGTGTCAGTGGGATTGTTACTCTGGGTATTAATGGGATTGTTACTCTGGATCTTAATGGGATTGTTACTCTGGGTGTCAGTGGGATTGTTACTCTGGGTGTCAGTGGGATTGTTACTCTGGGTATTAATGGGATTGTTACTCTGGGTATTAATGGGATTGTTACTCTGGGTATTAATGGGATTGTTACTCTGGGTGTCAGTGGGATTGTTACTCTGGGTATTAATGGGATTGTTACTCTGGGTATTAATGGGATTGTTACTCTGGGTATTCCTTGCACTGCAAGCGAAGTTTACAAAATTTATTCCAAGGGCTCCCTCTGCTGGGTCAAATTCTCATAACAACCAATAGAAATAATTTATGGATAAAAGAAATTGCTTGTACTTCATGAGAAATGAATGAAACAATTCCTTCTCGGCAGTAAATGTCGATTGCAAAAAATAGTATTCTGTATCTAATCCCGTGCTGTACCTGTCCTGGGAGTGTTTGATGGGGACAGTGTAGAGGGAGCTTTACTCTGTATCTAACCCCGTGCTGTACCTGTCCTGGGAGTGTTTGATGGGGACAGTGTAGAGGGAGATTTACTCTGTATCTAACCCCATGCTGTACCTGTCCTGGGAGTGTTTGATGGGGGAACAGTGTAGAGGGAGCTTTACTCTGTATCTAATCCCGTGCTATACCTGTCCTGGGAGTGTTTGATGGGGGACAGTGTAGAGGGAGCTTTACTCTGTATCTAACCCCGTGCTATACCTGTCCTGGCATATTTTGGACGCAGAAGGAGCGCGTGGCTCTCACAGTCGATGTTGTGAGCAATCAGCGCACACCTCACTTCACTCAGCTTTGCTTTCTGTGTGAATCACTTCAGCCACACCAATAAGAAAGAAAACTACACGGATGGAAGCCAGCGGATTGTGAACTTGTCCACGGACATTGGTCAGCAAAATGTCTCCTTGGTGGCGCCCAGAATCCATGTGGGCCAGATGTGGCCCCAAGCTGCAGGTTGTCCATCCCTGATGTAGAGAAAGAACAAAGAACAAAGCAGCACAGGAACAGGCTCTTTGGCCCTTCAAACCTGCACTGATCATATTGTCCAATCTAAACTAACCGTTTCTATCCCTCTATTCCCTGCCTGTTCATCTGCCTCTCAAGATCAGCCTTAATGTGGCTGACGTTTCTTCCTGAACCACCTCACCTGGCAACGCATTCCAGGCCCCTACCCTCTGTGTAAAAACCTTGCGCCATACACATCCCCTGAACTTTCCCCCCTTATCTTGAATTTGTGTCCCTTGTAATTGTAGGCATTCTTTTCCTTTTTGACTAGACTCGCAGTTTCCCTGTTCATCCACTGTTTCCGAATCCTGTTTTTCCTGTCCTTCCTTTTCATAGGTACATACCTTCCCTTTTCCATCAGTATCCAAAAGCTTATGGAATTGTGGTCACTGTTCTCCGCATAGAACATAGATCATAGAACACTACAGCACAAATAGGCCCTTCGGCCCACGGGTTGTGCCGATCATATCCCTACCTACCAGGCCATAGAACTATCTGTAATTCCCAATCCCATTAAATCCTATGTACTCATCCAGAAGTCTCTTAAAAGACCCCAGCGAGTTCGCCTCTACCACAATTGATGGCAGCCGATTCCATTCACTCACCACCCTCTGAGTGAAAAACTTACCTCTAACATCTCTAACATTGCGTGGTTGAGGGATTGGTGTAGGGTGGAGGGATTCACATTCTTAGACCATTGGGAAGTCTTCAGGAGGGAGGGGCATCTATACAAGAGGATGGGGAACAGTTGTCTGGGAAGGGCACTCATATTTTAGCTGGGAGGTTAGCTGGAGTGTTTCGGCAGGGTTTAAACTAATATGGAGGAGGGGTGGGGAGATAGAGGGAACTTGGAGTGGGAGAGAGATTGGTGACAGGGTAATTCCGGAGAGTAGGAGGGAAGATCAGAGAGTGCCTGAGGGCCTTCAGTGCATGTGTTTTAATGCGAGGAGTGTGACTGACAAAACAGATGAACTGGGGGCAATAATGTTCGCGAGGAAGTTAGAAGTGGTGGCAGTGATTGAGACGTGGCTAAAGGAAGGGCAGGACTGGCAATTGAATATTCCGGGGTATAAGTGTTTTAGGCATGATAGAGGTGGTTTGAGGAGAGGAGGGGGAGTGGCGTTATTAGTTAAGGATCACATCATAGCATTGCAGAAGGAGGGTGGTATGGCTGAGTTAGGAATTGAGTCGCTATGGGTGGAGTTGAGGAATAGGAAGGGAGAGGTTACTATGTTGGGTGTGTACTACAGACCGCCCAACAGTCCGCGGGTCGTGGAAGAAGGGATATGTAAGGAAATTTTAGATAAGTGTAGGAAGAATAGGGTAGTTGTAATGGGAGATTTCAATTTCCCTGGGGTAGATTGGAAGGTGCCGAGAGCGGAAGGTGTGGACGGGAAGGAATTTCTACAGTGTGTTTTAGAAGGGTCCTTGGAGCAGTATGTGGATAGCCCGACTAGAGAGGGGGCTATACTGGATCTGGTTCTGGGGAATGAGCCAGGGCAGGTGGTCGACGTTGTAGTAGGAGAGCATGTGTCTAATAGTGACCACAACTCTGTCTGCTTCAGGGTATTAATGGAAAAAGATGAAGCCTGCCCTAAGGGGAGGGTGTTAAACTGGGGGAGGGCTAGATATAGCCAGATTAGGCAGGATCTTAAGGATACCGACTGGGATAAGCTGTTCGAGGGTAGGTCGACGCTACACATGTGGGAATCTTTCAAGGGAAAACTAAACTTTTTGCGGGATAGACACGTGCCGGTAAGGAGAAAGGATGGGAAAGGTAGGATTAGAGAACCATGGGTTACTAGGGATATTGAGGACTTGGTCAGGAAGAAGCGGGAGGCGTACGTTAGATCCAGGCAATTGGGGACACAGGCAGCGCTGGAAAAATATAGAGAGTGTAGACAAGATCTTAAAAGGGGTGTCAGAAAGGCATAAAGGGGCCACGAAATGGCTTTGGCAGGTAGGATTAAGGAAAATCCTAAGGCATTTTACTCCTATGTAAGGAGCAAAAGGATGGTTAGAGGGAGGATTGGACCTCTCAGGGACAGAGGAGGGGAACTATGCTTAGAGCCTGAGGGAATGGGGGAGATCCTGAATGAATACTTTGCGTCAGTATTCACGCGGGAGAGGGGCCTGATGTCTGATGCCGGCTTTGAGGAATTTGAGGACCCATTAAAGGAAATAATCATTACGAGGGACGAAGTGTTGGGGCTTTTAGGTAGCATAAAGACTTATAAAGCTCCGGGGCCTGATGGTATTTATCCCAGGCGGCTAAGGGAGGTGAGGGATGACATTGCTGGGCCTCTGACGCAAATCTTTGTCTCTTCTTTGGACACAGGTGAGGTCCCAGAGGACTGGAGGATTGCAAATGTAGTACCGTTGTTTAAAAAGGGCCAGAGGGATAACCTAGGGAACTATAGGCCGGTGAGCTTGACTTCAGTTATAGGTAAGCTAATGGAGAGGATCCTCAGGGACAGGATGTGTGAGCATCTGGAGCACTGCGATCTGATCAGGGATACGCAGCATGGCTTCGTTAAGGGGAGGTCGTGCCTTACGAATCCAGTGGAATTTTTTGAAGAGGTGACAAAAACGGTTGATGAAGGACAAGCCGTTGATTTCGTCTACATGGATTTCAGTAAGGCGTTTGACAAGGTTCCCCATGGTAGTCTGATAAAAAAGATGAAGGCGCATGGGATACAGGGCCAGGTATGTAGATGGGTTGAGAACTGGCTTGGGAGGAGGAGACAGCGGGTATTAATGGAAGGCTCTTTTTCCAACTGGAGGTCTGTCACTAGTGGTGTGCCACAGGCCTCAGTACTAGGACCTCTTCTATTTGTGGTGTATATAAATGACTTGGAAGAGGGGGTAGGTGGTGTGATCAGCAAATTTGCCGATGACACTAAGATACTTGGATTGGCGGGGACTGAGGAGCAGTGCCAGGCAATACAACAGGACATTGATAGGCTGGTAGATTGGGCAGATAGATGGCAAATGGAATTTAATCCGGATAAATGCGAGTTGGTGCATTTTGGCCGGAATACTGTAGAGGGGAGTTATAGGATAAAAGGTAAAACTATCCGGAGTATAGAGACACAGAGAGACCTGGGGGTGCAGGTTCACAAGTCTCTGAAGGTGGCAGTACAGGTGGAAAAGGTGATAAAGAAAGCGTATGGTATGTTAGCCTTCATAGGAAGGGGTATAGAATACAAGAGTAAGAGTTTGATGTTACAAGTGTATAGAACGTTGGTTAGGCCTCACTTGGAGTACTGCGTCCATTTCTGGTCGCCGTACTACCGGAAGGATGTGGAGTCCCTGGAGAGAGTGCAGAGGAGATTTACCAGGATGCTGCCTGGTATGGAAGGGCTGTCTTACGAGGAAAGGTTGAACGTACTGGGGTTGTTTTCCCTTGAAAGACGTCAGCTGAGAGGGGATCTATTAGAGGCATTATAAGAAAGATGTGGAGGCATTGGAGAGGGTACAGAGGAGGTTTACCAGGATGTTGCCTGGTATGGAGGGCAGGTCTTATGAAGAGAGGCTGAGGGATTTGAGGTTGTTTTCGTTAGAAAGTAGGCGGCTAAGAGGGGACCTAATCGAAACATATAAGATGATTAGAGGTTTAGATAGGGTGGACAGTGATAGCCTTTTTCCTAGGATGGAGAAAGCTAGCACGAGGGGACACAGCTTTAAATTAAGGGGTATGAGTTATAGGACGGAAATCAGAGGTAGGTTCTTTACTCAAAGAGTGATTAGGGAGTGGAATGCCCTGCCTGCAGCTGTTGTAGATGCGCCAAGTTTGGTGCGTTTAAGAGGTTAGTTGATAAGTATATGGAAGAGAAGGGAATGGTTTAGTTTGGAGGGGCATTGCTTTTATATTGGTCGGCGCAACATCGAAGGCCGAAGGGCCTGTTCTGTGCTGTAATGTTCTATGTTCTATGTATATAAGATTATGAGGGGTATAGATAGAGTAAATGGTGGTAAGCTTTTTCCACCATTAGATTCGGATAGAATGAGGGGTCACGGCCTTAGGGTGAGGGGGGCTATGTATAAGACTAATATTAGAGGCCAGTTTTTCACACAAAGGGTAGTGGGGGTGTGGAATGCACTACCGAGTAAGGTGGTGGGAGCAGGCACGCTAAGGTTGTTTAAGGGTCTCTTGGACAGCCACATGAGCAGTCTGCAGATAGAGGGATATAGGAGGACTGTTTAAATACTTTATTTGTTTCCACAGGCTATTCAGTCCACCTTGTTGACCAACAAGGCGCATGCATTCGGCAGGTCGTGCGAGGGCTGCTCTTGGATGTTACTTCAGGAGTGGCCTAGTGCTTCAAGTCGTTAGTGTATGCTTAAACTGGACCATCAGATGGGCAACATGACAGCTCAGAGACTATCGCTGTTGCTGCGCAGACACATGGATTTGGGCCAGTGTCTGCGGGAGTTTGCGCGTTCTCCCCGTGGTTGCATGGGTTTTCTCCGGGTGCTCCGGTTTCCTCCCACATCCCAAAAATGTGCTCTTAGGCTGATTGGGTAACAAATTGTCCCTATATTCGTCTCTATATGTCATTAAGACGTTAGGATGGCGGCGCAGGCTCATTGGGCCGAAAGGCCTGTTTCCCGTGCTGTGTTGTTCTTTGTTCTTTGTTCTTTGTTCTTTGTATCCCCTCTGTATTTGCCCCCCAGCACCTTAAACCGGTGTCCTCTCATAGCGACCATTTCAGCCCTGGGAAATAGCCTCCGAGAATCCACTCTATCTATTCCTCTCAACATCTTATAAACCTCTATCAGGTCGCCTCTCAACCTTGGTCTCTCCAGTGAGAAGAGTCCCAGCTCCCTCAACCTATCTTCATAAGGCATGCCCCCCAATCCAGGCAAATCCTTGTAAATCTCCTCTGCACTCTTTCAATAGCTTCCACATCCTTCCTATAGTGAGGCAGGATACTGCACACAGTACTCCAAGTTTCCCCACTGCAACTAGTGGGGTCCTGGTCAGACTCATTCCCTGGCACTAGGTCCAGTTTTGCCCCCTCTCTAGTCGGACTGTCCACATGTTGTTCCAAAAAACTTTCCTGGACAAATTCCTCACCATCCGGACCCCCAGTCCTCAGGGATTTCCAGTCAATATGAGGAAAATTAAATTCTCCCACTACAATAACGCTGTTATTTCTACCTGTCCAGCATCATTCCTCAACTTCCCCTGGGTTATTGGGAGGTCTGTACATCCCACCATCATCTTGTTAAATGATTCCTCCAAGGTGTCTTACCTCTGTATAGCTGTAATATGTTCCCTAACCACTATTACAGTTCCCCAACCTCCTGCCTTCCCCTCTGTCTCGCCCAAAACACACATCCTGAAACATTGAATCGCTGGCCTTATCCCTATTTTAACAAAGTCTCTGGGCCCAATTTTACCGATTGGAGGCTGAGGGCCGGATCCCGACAGATCCGAGCCCGGAATCCTCGTTCCGGCGCGCCCGCACACTTTTTGCCGGCTCCAGTCCGGTCCGCACTGTGGGCGGTCTTAGCGTTGCCTGAACAATTGGAGTTCTGAACTGCGTACACACATTTCGAAAAATGTCTGAAACAGTGTGCCTGGGTGTGAGAAACAAAAAGCAGAGAGAGCCGATCGCCGGAGGGGGTGGGGGGGGTTAGCCACGATTGGACCCCCCCCCCCACCCTGGGAAACGCCACCTGATTGTTAGGCAAAGGGATCTGGGTGTACAGGTACACAGGTCACTGAAAGTGGCAATGCAGGTGGAGAAGATAATCAAGAAGGAAGCGGTATTGAGTTTAAAAATTGGCAAGTCTTTTTGCAGCTTTATAGAACCTTAGTTCAGCCACACTTGGAATATAGTGTTCGATTCTAGTCGCCACACTACCAGAAGAATGTGGAGGCTTTGGAGAGGGTACAGAAAAGATTTATCAGGATGCTGCCCTGTATGGAGGGCATTGGCTATGAGGAGAGGTTGGAGAAACTTGGTTTGTTTTCACCGGAGTGATGGGGGTTGAGGAGAGACCTGATAGAAGTCTACAAGATTATGAGAGGCAAGGACAGAGTGGGTAGTCAGAAGCTTTTTTCCAGGGTGGAAGAGTCAGTTACTAGGGGGCACAGGTTTAAGGTGTAAGGGGCAAGGTTTAAAGGAGATGTATGGAAGGAGGTGGGTGCCTGGAACTCATTGCCAGGGGGAGGTAGTGGAAGCGGATACGGTAGTGACTTCTAAGGGGCATGTTGATGAGTATATGAATAGGATGGGAATAGAGGGATACGGTCCCCAGAAGGATAGGGGGTTTTAGTTAAGTCAAGCAGCATGGAGGGCTGAATTTTCTTTGTTCTTTGATCTTAGGCATTTTACAAGTATTGGGTTTCACCTCTTTTTATTCAGAAGATGAAAGGTGAGGCATCAATAATTATTTTCTAAAGAATGTGACTCCATATACAGACACAACAATTTTTATGCAACATTGTCGTTTCTTACATAACCTTTCCAGTGAGACCAGCTTGGAACACAAAACCCCAGCAAGTGTAAGTTGACCTAAATTATCAGCTGGGTTAGGTGATTTCCAAATCTCCACAATCATAAACTAACTTTGACTTTGGACCGGTTTTAAATCATTGGCACAGCTGAAACCAGGGTCCACTAGGTGACCAAGTCCCTGTGTCCGTGAGTAAAAATCTACAACTTGTAAATTATATTTTAGAAACTGGGAATCACTGGGAAACTTGTGGGAATCGGTAATCCGGAGAAGTAACTAATCATTGGAAAATGTGTGTAAATAATCAAATCCTGGGTTATGTAAGAGGATAACTGATTTTTTGGAAATGTGTGTAAACCATTAAAGCCTGGGTAATATAGGGGAACAGCTCATCTCTGGAGAAAATGCTGAAATGTCTGACCAATAAGTTGGATGTTACTCGTCCCAGGGTCACTAGTAAAGGAGGTACTTGTTAGGCTATTATTAGGCCTTTATAGCGAGGGGGGATAGAATATAAAAGTAGGGAGGTTCTGTTGCAGCTGTATAGGGTGCTGGTGGGGCCGCAGCTGGAGTACTGTGTGCAGTTTTGGTCACCACTTTCGAGGAAGGATATATTGGTCGTTTAGGGGGTGCAGAGAAGGTTTACTAGGCTGATACGGAGATGAGGGCATTGGATTATGAGGAGAGACTGAATAGACTAGGTTTGTACTCTTTGGAGTTTAGAAGGCTGAGAGGGGATCTTATAGAGATATATAAGATAATGAAGAGGATGGATAGGGTAGGAGTTGAGATACTCTTCCCGTTTAGCAAAGATAGCAGGACTAGGGGGCATAGCTTAAGATTAGCTTGGGGGGGGGGGGGGGCTGTGGTTCAGCTCAGAGTTTAAGAGGAATTTCTTCACGCAAAGGGTGGTGAATCTTTGGAATTCTCTGTCTGATGAGGTGGTGGAGGCTTCCTCGCTAAATATATTTAAGTCAAGAGTGGATAGGTATTTGATTGACAAGGAAATTAAGGGTTAAGGGGAGAAAGCATACGGAGTCTTGGCTTTTATTGGTAGGGGGATTGAATTTCGGAGCCGCAACGTCATGTTGCAACTGTACAAAACTCTAGTGCGGCCGCACTTGGAGTATTGTGTGCAGTTCTGGTCCCCACATTATAAGAAAGATGTGGAGGCATTGGAGAGGGTACAGAGGAGGTTTACCAGGATGTTGCCTGGTATGGAGGGCAGGTCTTATGAAGAGAGGCTGAGGGATTTGAGGTTGTTTTCGTTAGAAAGGAGGCGGCTAAGAGGAGACCTTATTGAAACATATAAGATGATTAGAGGTTTAGATAGGGTGGACAGTGATAGCCTTTTTCCTAGGATGGAGAAAGCTAGCACGAGGGGACATAGCTTTAAATTAAGGGGTGGTAGTTATAGGACAGATGTCAGAGGTAGGTTCTTTACCCAGAGGGTGGTAAGGGTACGGAATGCCCTGCCT
Organism: Sphyrna mokarran; assembly: GCA_024679065.1. NCBI lineage: Eukaryota > Metazoa > Chordata > Chondrichthyes > Carcharhiniformes > Carcharhinidae > Sphyrna > Sphyrna mokarran. The sequence goes on along the minus strand of JAGIQG010000004.1, from coordinate 2,892,696 downwards.
GCTGCAGTTGTAGATGCGCCAAGTTTGGTGGCGTTTAAGAGGTTAGTAGATAAGTTTATGGATGAAAAGGGAATGGTTTAGGTTAGAGGGTCATTGCTTTTTCTTAATTGGTCGGCACAACATCGAAGTCCGAAGGGCCTGTTCTGCGCTGTAATGTTCTATGTTCTATGTTCTATGTTCTAAAGCAGGAAAGTGGTACTGAACCACTATCAGATCAGCCATGATCTTATTGAATGGCGGGGCAGGCTTGGGGGGCTGGATGGCCCACTCCTGCTCCTATTTCTTATATTCTAACTAGAGACAGTTTTAATGTTTGTTACACAGCTGACTGCTGAGTTTCAGTCTTTTCTATCATTTCAGCAACTATCAGCACAGTGCAGAGTGATTAGCAGCACCAGGGAGCCAGGGGTGGTACAGTGACACAGTGGTTAGCACGGCTACCTTATAGTGCCAGGGACTTAGGTTCGATTCTGCCCTTGGCCTATCGGTCTGTGTGGAGTTTGTACTTTCTCCTCATGTCTGCGTGGGTTTCCTCCGGGTCATAGAGGTTTTTACAGCATGGAAACAGGCCATTCGGCCCAACTTGTCCATGGTGCTCTTTTTTTAAACCCAAAGCTAACCCAATTGGCCGTATTTGGCCCATATCCCTCTATGCTGATTGTACACATATAACTGTCTCAATGCTTTATAAAAGATTAAGTTGTACGCGCCTCTACTACTGCCTCTGGCAGCTCATTCCAGACACTCAGCACCCTCTATGTGAAAAAAATTCCACCCTCGACACTTCTGTAACTCTCCCCCTCACGTTGAACCTGTGCCCTCTAGTTTTAGACTCCTCTACCTTTGGGAAAAGATATTGACTATCTAGCTGATCTGTGCCTCTCATTACTTTATAAGATCACCCCTCAGCCTCCTACGCTCCAGAGAAAAAAGTCCCAGTCTATTCAGTCTCTCCTTATAACTCAATCCATCAAATCCCGGTAGCATCGTAATAAATCTTTCTAGTTTAATAATATCCTTTCTATAATAGGGTGACTAGAACTATACACAGTTTTCCAAGGTGTGCCCTTACCAATGTCATGTACAACTTCAACAATATGTCCTAACTCCTGTATTCATGTTCTGAACAATGAAACCAAGCATGCTGAATGCCTTCTTCACCACTCTGTCCGCCTGTGACTCCACTTTCAAGGAGCTATGAACATGTATCCCTAGATCTCTTTGTTCTGTAATTCTCCCCAATGCCCTATCATTAACTGAGTAAGTCCTGCGCTGGTTCAATCTAGAAAAATGCATCACCTCACATTCATCTAAATTAAACTCCATCTGCCATTTGTCAGCCCACTGGCCCAATTGATCAAGATCCCATTGCAATTGGAGATAACTTTCTTCCCTGTCCACCATGCCACCAATCTTGGTGTCATCTGCAAACTTACTAACCATGTCCCTCCCACCACCACCCCTCCCCCCCCCCCCACCCCCCTATATTCTCATCCAAATCATTAATATAAATGACAAATAACAGTGAGCCCAGCACTGATCCCTGAGAGACACTGCTGGTCACAGGCCTCCAGTTTGAAAAACAACTCTCTACAACAACCCTCTGACTTCTGTCAAGAAGCCAATTTTGTATCCATTTAAATACCTCACCCTGGATCCCGTGAAGTTTAACCTGATGCAACAACCTACCATGCAGTACCTTGACAAAGGCCTTGCTAAAGTCCATATAGATAACATCAACTGTACTGCCCTCATCTACCTTCTTGGTTACCCCTTCAAAAAACTCAATCAAATTCAAGACACACGATTTTTCACGTTGACTGTCCTTAATCAGTCCTTGTATCTCTAAATGTCTGTTGATTCTGTCTCTCAAAATACCTTCCAACAATTTACCCATCACAGACGAAATCACATAGGATCAGAGGTGAGCTGGCAAGCTGGGTACAAAACTGACTTGGTCAAAGAAGACAGAGGGTAGCAGTGGAAGGGTTTGTTTTTGAATGGAGAGCTGTGACAAGTAGTGTTCCTCAGGGATCACTGCTGGGACTTTTGCTGTTTGTAATATATATAGATGATTTAGAGGAAAATGTAGCTGGTTTGATTAGTAAGTTTGCGATGACGCATAAGTTGTTGGATTTGCAGATAGCAATGAGGAACATCAGAGAATACAGCAGCATATAGATCAGTTGGAGACTTGGGTCGAGAGATGGCAGATGGAATTTAATTTCAACAAATATGAGATAATGCATTTTGGAAGATCTAATACAGACAAGAAATGTATAGTAAATGGCAGAACCTTTAAGAATATTGTTAGGCAAAGGGATCTGGGTGTACAGGGACACAGGTCACTGAAAGTGGCAACGCAGGTGCAGAAGATAGTTAAGAAGGCCGGGATATTGAGTTTAGAAATTGTCAAGTCATGTTGCAACTTTATAGAACCTTAGTTAGGCCACACTTGGAATATAGTGTTCAATTCTGGTTGCCACACTACTTCGTTGGTTACAGGTGTGGTTCCGGAGGACTGGAGGATAGCGAATGTGGTCCCATTGTTCAAGAAGGGGAAGAGAGACCTTCCAGGGAATTATAGGCCAGTGAGTCTTACTTCTGTTGTGGGCAAAGTATTGGAGAGAATTATTAGGGATAGGATTTATAGTTATTTAGAGAGAAATGAATTGATTGGGGATAGTCAGCATGGTTTTGTGAAGGGTAGGTCGTGCCTTACTAACCTCATTGAGTTTTTTGAAAAAGTGACTAAGGAGGTGGATGGGGGTAAGGCGGTTGATGTGGTATATATGGACTTTAGTAAGGCGTTTGATAAGGTGGCCCATGGAAGACTTCTGCAGAAAATGCAGATGTATGGGATAGAGGGTGATTTAGCTAATTGGGTTAGGAATTGGCTAGCAGATAGAAGACAGAGGGTGGTGGTTGATGGGAGATATTCATCGTGGAGTTCGGTGACAAGTGGTGTACCTCAGGGGTCTGTTTTGGGGCCCCTGCTGTTTGTAATTTTTATAAATGATCTGGATGAGGGTATTGAAGGATGGATTAGTAAATTTGCAGATGACACTAAAGTCGGTGGAGTGGTAGATAGTGAAGAGGGGTGTTATAGTTTGCAGAGGGACTTGGACAAGTTGCAGAGCTGGGCCGAGAGGTGGCAAATGGAGTTTAATGTGGAAAAGTGTGAGGTAATGCACTATGGCAGAAATAATAAATGTGTAGAGTATAGGGCTAATGGTAGGATTCTTAGTAGTCTTGATGAACAGAGGGATCTTGGTGTGTATGTGCATAGATCCCTGAAAGTAGGCAGTCAAGTCGAGAAGGTTGTTAAGAAGGCATATGGAGTCTTAGCTTTTATTGGTAGGGGGATTGAATTTCGGAGCCGCAACGTCATGTTGCAACTGTACAAAACTCTAGTGCGGCCGCACTTGGAGTATTGTGTGCAGTTCTGGTCCCCACATTATAAGAAAGATGTGGAGGCATTGGAGAGGGTACAGAGGAGGTTTACCAGGATGTTGCCTGGTATGGAGGGCAGGTCTTATGAGGAGAGGCTGAGGGATTTGAGGTTGTTTTCGTTAGAAAGGAGGCGGCTAAGAGGGGACCTAATCGAAACATATAAGATGATTAGAGGTTTAGATAGGGTGGACAGTGATAGCCTTTTTCCTAGGATGGAAAAAGCTAGCACGAGGGGACACAGCTTTAAATTAAGGGGTGATAGTTATAGGACGGATATCAGAGGTAGGTTCTTTACCCAAAGGGTGGTTCGGGAGTGGAATGCCCTGCCTGCAGCAGTTGTAGATGCGCCAAGTTTGGTGGCGTTTAAGAGGTTAGTTGATAAGTATATGGAAGAGAAGGGAATGGTTTAGTTTGGAGGGGCATTGCTTTTTATATTGGTCGGTGCAACATCGAGGGCCGAAGGGCCTGTTCTGTGCTGTAGTGTTCTATGTTCTATGGAAGCATGAGGAGGCTTTGGAGAGGGTATAGGAAAGATTTACCAGAATGTTGCCCTGTATGAAGTGCATTAACTATGAGGAGAAGTTGGAGAAACTTGGTTTGTTCTCACTGGAGTGATGGAGGTTGAAGGGAGACCTGATGGAAGTCTATATGCGAGGCCTGGACAGAGTGAATAATCAGAAGCTTTTTCCCAGGGTGGGAGAGTCAATTACAAGGGGACACAGGTTTAAGGTGTGAGGGGCGAGGTTTAAAGGAGATGCACGAGGCAGATTTTTTACACAGAGGGTGGTGGGTGCCTGGAACTTCATGCCAGGGAGATAATGGAACAGATATGGTAGTGACTTTTAAGGGGCGTCTTGACAAATACAGGAATACATAGAACATAGAACATAGAACATTACAGCGCAGAACAGGCTCTTCGGCCTTCGATGTTGCGCCGACGAATTAGGAAAAAGCAATGACCCTCTAACCTAAACCATTCCCTTTTCGTCCATAAACTTATCTACTAACCTCTTAAACGCCACCAAACTTGGCGCATCTACAACTGCCGCAGGCAGGGCATTCCATACCCTTACCACCCTCTGGGTAAAGAACCTACCTCTGACATCCGTCCTATAACTACCACCCCTTAATTTAAAGCTATGTCCCCTCGTGCTAGCTTTCTCCATCCTAGGAAAAAGGCTATCACTGTCCACCCTATCTAAACCTCTAATCATCTTATATGTTTCAATAAGGTCTCCTCTTAGCCGCCTTCTTTCTAACGAAAACAACCTCAAATCCCTCAGCCTCTCTTCATAAGACCTGCCCTCCATACCAGGCAACATCCTGGTAAACCTCCTCTGTACCCTCTCCAATGCCTCCACATCTTTCTTATAATGTGGGGACCAGAACTGCACACAATACTCCAAGTGCGGCCGCACTAGAGTTTTGTACAGTTGCAACATGACGTTGCGGCTCCGAAATTCAATCCCCCTACCAATAAAAGCTAAGACTCCATATGCCTTCTTAACAACCTTATCGACTTGATTGCCAACTTTCAGGGATCTATGCACATATGCACCAAGATCCCTCTGTTCATCAACACTATTAAGAGTCCTACCATTAGCCCTATACTCTACACATTTGTTATTCCTGCCAAAGTGAATTACCTCACACTTTTCCACATTAAACTCCATTTGCCACCTCTCGGCCCAGCTCTGCAACTTGTCCAAGTCTCTCTGCAAACTATAACACCCCTCTTCACTATCTACCACTCCACCGACTTTGGTGTCATCTGCAAATTTACTAATCCAAATAGGATGGGAATAGGATGGGAATAGAGGGATATGGTCCCCGGAAGCATAGAACGTTTTTGTTCAGTTGGGCAGCATGGTCGGTGCAGGCTTGGAGGGGCTGAATGGCCTGTTCTTGTCCTGTAATTTTCTTTGTTCTTTGATCTAGATGTGAGGCTCACTGGCCTGTTGTTCCCAGGCTTTTCCTTACAGCCCTTATTAAACAAAGGCACAACATTTGCCACACTAGAATTTTCAGGCACCTCACCCATGACTATCAATGATTCAGATATCTCGCCTAGGGGACCTGCAATTTCCTCCCTAGCCTCCCACAATGACCCGGGGTATGCTTCATCAGATCCTGGGGATTTATCTACCTTGATGTGCTTTAAGACTTCCAGCACTTCTTTCTCTGTAATATGCACACTTCTCCAGAATTAACTATTTATTTTCCCAAAATTTCTAAGATCCATGCTGTTCTCAACAGTAACTACTGATGAGAAATACTCATTTAGGATCTCACCCATCCCTTGTGGATCTGTACATAGATGACCTTGTTCATCCTTAAGTGGCCTTATTCTCTCCCTTGTTACTCTTTTGCCCTTGATGTGCTCCAGTTTCCTCCCACATGTTGGTTAGGTACATTGGCCCATGCTAAATTCTCCCTTAGTGTTCCAAGATGTACAGGTTAGGTGCATTGGCCATGGTGAATGCATTGGGGTTGTGGGGATGGAAGGTTGGAAGTTTTTCGAAGAATGGGCTAATTTGTTTAACAGAAACCTAAATAGGCAAAATGTATAAATACCTTATCGGATTTAGATTTTATTCCAAATATTTCTATCTAATTCTCAGGCTGGATTGTGTAAAGCTTTCCCTGAATATGGAGCATTCTGGATTGATTGTATGTATTCTTGGTATCCTCATTGTCCCCCTGTTGCCAATAACAACAGGGGGACAATGAGGATATCAAGAATACACACAATGAATCCAGAATGCTCCATATTCAGGGAAAGCTTTACACAATCCAGCCTGTGTAAAGACTGGATTTACACATGGGGCTAACATACTGGTTGTACCAGCCGATGGAAGCCACTGGGTCAACATGAGAATTCTGATTGAAGAGCTGAGGCTACACGGACACACCATTTCTGTAATGTATTCTTCAACATCCTGGTACATCAAAGAGAGCGTTGACTTGTATCAGTCTATAGTGATTGACCTACACAGGATCAAAGGAATGATTGATGGCCCAAGTATCGTTCAGCGTTTGATCCAGAACTCAGTGGCAGCCTCCAAGAATGGCCCCACCTTGTGGTCATTTATCCAGACTCAGATCGCACTGACTTCGTTTTTCATCGATATTCACTCTTGGAGTCAGCAATTTATCACGAGCATTTTTGAAAACAAAGAATTGTTAAAACAACTTGCAGATGCCAAATATGATTTGATCCTTGCAGATGCGAGTTTGTACACTGGTGCAATGCTTGCTTACTATTTAAATGTTCCATTAGTCTACAACGTTCCATGGATTCCTGGTGGAGAAGCTCATTTCCTTGCAGCCCTGTCTCCGCTATCTTATGTTCCAGGACTAGGATCGCAATTAACCGATAGAATGAGCTTCCAGCAAAGAATTCGAAATGTTCTGCAAAATCTTTTTCAGTCCAGTATTTCTGATTTACCCTCTGTACAATAAGCTGTGCCATCAGTACCTGGGCAGAGACGCAGACATCCACACTATCATCTTAAGCGCAGACCTGTGGCTGATGAGAGTAGATTTTACATTTGAATTTCTGAGACCCATCATGCCCAATTTTGTGTACGTTGGGGGATTCCAGTGTAAACCGGCCAAGCCACTCTCTGCACCCTTCCAGGAGTTTGTCCAAACCTCAGGAGAACACGGAATTGTTGTGATGTCATTGGGGACTCTAGTTAACTCTTTGCCACTGGATATTACAATGAAAATTGCTGAAGCCTTTGCCCAAATCCCCTAGAAAGTCATCTGGAAACACATTGGACCTGTTCCTCCCAATATAGGAAATAACACACTCATAGTGAAATGGATTCCTCACAATGACCTACTCAGGCACCCCAAGACCCAAGCCTTTGTTTCCCACGGTGGCACCAATGGAGTGTATGAGGCCATTTGCCATGGGGTGCCAATAGTTCGCTTGCCTTTGTTTTATGACCAATTTGACAACTTATTCAGATTCGAAACCAGAGGAGCGGCGAAAATGGTTAATGTCGCAACAATGCAGACATCAGATTTCCTGGGAACTCTTAATGAGGTCATAGAGAACCCAAAATATTGGCGAAACATGCAGCGACTCTCTGTTCTCCACCGCGACCAGCCAGAGACCCCAATGGCCAGAGCCATTTTTTTGGATTGAATACACGATACGACACAAAGGCTCAGTGCATCTGTGCTCCGAGTTTTACAAACTTCCCTGGTATGTCTATTACTGTGTAGATGTGATAATGTTTCTGCTGTTGGTGTCACTAGCGAGTATGGGGCTAGTGATTCTAATTTTGAGGAAACTTTATAACATCGTATGGAAAACGAAAAAAAATCTTCTGTAGGATTGGATTATTTGTGACGGCTCTTTGATTCTTTGACCTGTAATAACTTTGTTCACTTCACTGTGGTGATGTATCATTAGTTTCCGAGTAGATCTGAGTATAAATATTGAAAATGTTGTTGTGTCCAGCGAAGGCTACCAAATAAAAATCCCTCAGAACGGTGAGTCTGGATGGAGAATGAAGAGATTCATGGCCAGGAGTTTACAGTCATTCCACAGAGTGTCTTCCCCAGTGGTTACAGCCAGACAATTAAACTATCATTTACTCTGGTTGTGAGTTAATATCTCACCAGCTGGGCAGGTTGTACAATCCCAGCTCATATTTTAACAGCATTTTCAGTAGTTTTACATCTTAATGAATCTTATTCCGTCTTTTCAAGAACTTGGCAATGGTAATGTGACCCCATGACCCTTACTCTGTGCTCTGTTACCTTTCAAATACAATCAGCACATCCCTCCCCCTTTAACTCCTTCATACATTCCTCAATAATGAATTCACACTCAGTTCTAATTAAACATTACAAAGTTTATTTATTTATTAGTCACAAGTAAGACTTACATTAACATTGCAGATAAGTTACTGTGAAATTCTCCTAGTCTCCACACTCCAGCACCTGTTTGGGTACACTCAGGGAGAATTTAACACAGCCAATGCACTCTCACCAGCACGTCTTTCAGACTGTGGGAGGAAATTGGAGGAAACCCACACAGACATGAGGAGAATGTACAAACTCAATACAGACAGTGACCCAATCTGGGAATCGTTCCTGGGTCCCCGGTGCTGTGAGGCAGGAATGCTAATCACTATGCCACTGTGCCTCCCCATGAGTATATAAATGAGTCGATAACTTTGCTGGGTGTATTCTATAGCCCGTCCAACAGCGGCAGGGAACTTGAGGTGCAGATAGGGAAACAGATCCTAGACAGATGTAGAAATAACAGGGTTGTCGTGATGGGAGATTTCAATTTCCCAAACATCGACTGGAATATCCCAAGGGTAAGGGGTTTGGATGGTGTGAAGTTTGTTAGGTGTGTTCAGGAAGGTTTCCTGACACAGTACATGGAAAAGCCTACGAGAGGAGAGGCTGTACTTGACCTGGTGCTTGCTAATGAGCCAGGGCAGGTGTCGGATCTCACGGTAGGTGAGCAGCTTGGGAATGGAGATCATAATTCTATCTCTTTCACGATAGCGATGGAAAGAGATAGGATCAGGCAGGCTAGGAAGGTGTATGTCCGGAGTAAGGGGAAATATGAAAACATTAGGCAGGTAATTGGATGCATAAACTGGAAGGAGGTGTTCTTGGGGAAGAGTACAGAAGGAAAGTGGCGGATTTTCAAGGAATGTTTGTCTAGGGCACTGCAAGACAACGTCCCGAGGAGTCAAGGAGGTTCAGGTAGGACGCGAGAACCGTGGTGCACGAAGGTAGTGGTGAACCTAGTTAGGAAGAAAAAAAAGGTATATAAAAGGCTCATAGAGCTAGGGGATGTTAGGGATCTAGAGAGTATAAGGTGTGTAGAAGGGAACTTAAAAAGGAAATTAGGAGAGCCAGAAGGGGTCATGAGAAGGCCTTGGCGGGTAAGATTAAGGAGAATCCCAAGGCCATCTACAAATATGTGAAAAGTAAAAGGATGAGAAGAGAAGGGATAGGGCCTATAAAAGGTGAAGGGGGAAAAGTCTGTGTGAATCCGGAAGAAATGGCAGAGGTGCTTAACGAATACTTTGCCTTGGTATTCACGGTGGAAAGTGAACTGGGAGATTGCACTGCAGGTTTGAGGCATACGGAAAAGATTGAGTATGTGGATGTTAGGAAAGAGGATGTGTTAGACCTGTTAAATTCTATCAAGATAGACAAGTCGCCGGGACCAGATGGGATGTACCCCAGGTTATTGTGGGAGGTGAGGGAAGTGGTTGCAGACCCCTGGCGATGATCTTTGCGTCGTCCATGGAAACGGGAGAGGTTCCAGAGGATTGGAGGATTGCGGATGTGGTTCCTATCTTTAAGAAAGGGAACAGGGATAGTCCAGGAAATTACCGACCGGTGACTTTGACTTCAGTGGTTGGTAAGCTGATGGAGAGGCTTCTGAGGGATAAGATATATGAACATTTGGAGAAGTTTGGACTGATTAGAAATAGTCAGCATGGTTTTGTCAAAGGCAGGTCATGCCTTACGAGCCTAGTTGAGTTCTTCGAAAATGTGACTGAACACATTGACAAAGGAAGGGCGGTGGATGTAGTTTACATGGACTTTGGTAAGGTGTTTGATAAGGTCCCACATGCAAGGCTTCTGGAGAAGGTGAGAGGGCATGGGATCCAAGGGGCTTTGGCCTCGTGGATCCAGAACTGGCTTGCCTGCAGAAGGCAGAGAGTGGTTGTGAATGGGTCTTGTTCTGCATGGAGGTCGGTAACCAGTGGAGTGCCCCAGGGATCTGTTCTGGGACCCCTGCTGTTTGTCATTTTCATAAATGACCTGGATGAGGAAGTGGAGGGATGGGTTAGCAAGTTCGCCAATGATACAAAGATCGGTGGTGTTGTGAATGGTCTGGAGGGATGCCAAAAGTTGCAGCGGGACATAGACAGGATGCAAGACTGGGTGGAAAAGTGGCAGATGGACTTCAATGCAGATAAATGTGTAGTGGTCCATTTTGGCAGGAATAATGGGATGAAGGAGTACAATATAAGGGGTAGGAGTCTTAGCTGTGTTGTAGAGCAGAAGGATCTCGGGGTCCGGGTCCATAGGAATCTTAAATCGGCCTTGCAGGTGGAGGAAGTGGTCAAGAAGGCGTATGGTGTACTGGCCTTCATTAATCGAGGAATAGAGTTTAGGAGTCAGGAGGTAATGATGCAGCTCTATAAGATTTTTGTCAGACCCCAGTTGGAGTATTGTGGGCAGTCTGGTCGCCTCATTATAGGAAGGATGTGGAGGCTATTGAGAGAATGCAGAGGAGATTTTACAAGGATGCTGCCTGGATTGGGAGGCAGGCCTTATGAAGATAGGTTGATGGAGCTGGGACTCTTTTCACTGGAGAGACGTAGGTTGAAAGGCGACCTGATAGAGGTTTGTAAAATGTTGAGAGGAATAGATAGGGTGGACTCTCAGAGAATATTTCCCCGAGCGGAAATGGTCAATACGAGAGGACACAGATTTAAGGTGCAGGGAAGCAAATACAAAGGAGATGTCAGGGGTAGGTTTTTCACTCAGAGGGTGGGGAGTGAATGGAACCGACTGCCGTCGGAGGTTGTTGAGGCAAACTCACTGGGGTCTTTTAAGAGACTTCTGGATGAGTATATGAAAAAGAATAGGATAGGGGGTTATAGATAGGTCTGTGGATTGGTAGATGTGATCGGCGCAACTCGTGGGCCGAAGGGCCTGTTTGTGCTGTATTGTTCTATGTTCTATGTTCTATGAGTCGGAGAATTATAAGTTGGGTCTTTGAGGGATTTTGCTGTTTCTTGTCGAATGCTGGAATTCTGTAATCCGAGATCCTCCCACAGGATCGACATTAACACCAATAATGCCTCCCTCTTCTGGCACAAGGAGTTCATTACACTTTGCTTCCACAGAGATATCAGTTCTGTCTCTCTCAGGTCAATCAGGTTCTTCAGGCTTGTTGGTAACACTGACTGCTCGAGTCTCTCTGTACATCTCAAGTGCTTCAGATGTTAACAAGTTATCCAACTCCCCATGTCCACTGGGTCTGAATGGGATCTGGTCTTAGACACAATAATTCTGGGGAGCCAAGGTTGTAAGGTTTCCAATCCCCTCTATCAGTTTCCCACCTCTTTGGCTTCATTTACAAATTTCTACAAATCTATAAAATGAAAAAGAGTGGCTAAAGTAAACATTAGTCCTTTAGAGGATGAGAAGGGGAATCTAATAACTGGAAATGAGGAAATGGCCGAGGCATTGAACAGGTATTTTGTGTTGGTTTTCACAGTGGAAAACACAAATAACATGTCAAAAATTGATGACAGGAAGGTTATGGCAGGTGAGAACATTGAAACTATCACAAAAGAGGTAGTGTTGGGCAAGTTAATGGGGCTAATAGCGATCTCAACTGGCTGTTGAGATTGCTTTTACCACTCAGTGTCCTAGCACCCTGCAACTAAAGGTATGTTGCGAAAACGTTACTAAAAATTATTCCGAGGAACCTGGGAACAAGAGTGCTCCCAATCTCAGCTAGCCCCTAGCCTGGGGTCCTCTCCAGCCTCATCTGCTGAGATTTGCCTGCAGGTTAGTGCCAGTGATACAGCCTAAAATTAAAGGCAGGGCTGAGTTCCCCCAGTGTGAAGATGGACGTATGGTCAGCATGTGGGTTTCACCTTTTCCACTGCGATATTAGATCTACAGCATACATCTTTTCCAATATTAGATCTACAGCATACACCTTTTCCAATATTAGATCTACAGCATACATCTTTTCCAATATTAGATCTACAGCATACACCTTTTCCAATATTAGATCTACAGCATACACCTTTTCCAATATTAGATCTACAGCATACACTTTTCCAATATTAGATCTCAGCATACACTTTTCAATATTAGATCTACAGCAACACTTTTCCAATATTAGATCTACAGCATACATCTTTTCCAATATTAGATCTACAGCATACACCTTTTCCAATATTAGATCTACAGCATACACCTTTTCCAATATTAGATCTACAGCATACACCTTTTCCAATATTAGATCTACAGCATACACTTTTCCAATATTAGATCTACAGCATACACCTTTTCCAATATTAGATCTACAGCATACACCTTTTCCAATATTAGATCTACAGCATACACCTTTTCCAATATTAGATCTACAGCATACACTTTTCCAATATTAGATCTACAGCATACATCTTTTCCAATATTAGATCTACAGCATACATCTTTTCCAATATTAGATCTACAGCATACACCTTTTCCAATATTAGATCTACAGCATACATCTTTTCCTTTTGGCAGGAGAACAATACAAATGGTAATGACTCAGCTTACCTTCCAAAGCCAATTTCCAACGCAAATCAACTTTGTACCATAAATATATATAACATTTCAGGAAAGTAAATGAAACAAATATGTAAATATAAAGGGAAGCTTATGAATTTTGAAAATATGAAAGTTTATAAATTGATGCAAAGATATGTAGGTTAGGGTGGATTGATCATGCTAAATTGCCACTTAGTGTCCAAAGATGAGTGGATTTGGAGGATTGCCATGCTAAATTGCCCCTTCGTATCCAAACAGTGTGGGTTAGGGGGACTGGCCATGCTAAATTGCCTCTGTAGTGTCCAAAGATGTACAGATTTGGGGATTTGGCCATGCTAAATTGCCCCGTCATATGAGAAAGATTAGCAGGGTAAATACTTGGGATTATGGGAGTGCAGACTGGGCGGGTCAAATGGCCTTCTTCCGCACTGTAGGAATTCTACAAACAATCAGCAAACTGAAATGTTCTCTAAAAGGTTATCGACAAACTGAAATGCTAACTCTTTTTCCTTCACGATCCTGGCTGGGATTTTCCAAACACTCTAGTCCCAAAGCCCAGCTTGAGGTCAAAGGACCTTTATGTGATCCGCGCTTCCCATCTGCAGATGGAATGCAAAAATATTCCCCACTGATTTTGGAGTATTTCCAGAATTTGCTTTTTTTAAATTTTGAACTGACACATAACCTTGGGGTTCCACAAGACCACAGGGATGAACGTACAAGTGGATTTCTAACTGCTGAATGAATAATTTTATATCTTGTTACTTACAAATTTATCTGTGATTATTTTTGTTGCCAGCTATAATTTTTAACTCAGACCTTAGTGAGGTAAACACATTTTTAAAGGTAGACAAGTCTCCTGGTCCTGATGGAATGCATCCCAGGATAATAAAAGAGATGGTGGGAGAAATAGCAAATGCTCAAAGTGGTAATTTACCAAAATTCACTGGACTCTGGGGTGGTTCCCGCAGATTGGAAAACAACAAATGTGACGCCACTGTTTAAAAAAGGAGGTAGACAAAAGGCGAGTAACGTCAGTAATAGGGAAAATGCTTGAATCTATCATCAAAGAAGAAATAGCGAGACATCTGGATATGAATTGTCCCATTGGTAAGACGCAGCACAGGGTTATGAAGGGAAGGTCGTGTTTGACTAGTTTAGTGGAATTCTTTGAGAACATTACATGTGCAGTGGACAATGGGGAACTGTGGATGTGGTGTATCTGGATTTCCAGAAGGCATTTGACAAGGTGCCACATCAAAGACTGCTACATAAGGTAAAGGTGCACAATGTTACAGGTAATGTATTAGCATAGATAGAGGATTGGTTAACTAACAGAAAGTAAAGAGTGCAGGGAAATGGGTATTTTTCTGGTTGGCGATCAGTGACTAGTGGTGTGCCTCGGGGATCAGTGTTGGGACTGCAATTGTTTACGATTTACATCGATGATTTGGAGTTGGGGACCAAGTGTAGTGTGTCAAAATTTACAGATGACACTAAGATGAGTGGTAGAGCAAAATGAGCAGAGGATGTTGAAAGTCTTCAAAGGGATCTAGTCCCCGTGTCTGTATGGGTTTCTTCCCACACTCGGAAAGATGTGCTGGTTAGGGTGCATTGGCCATGCTGAATTCTCTCTTAGTGTAACCCAAACAGGCACTGGAGTGTAATGACTAGGGGATTTTCACAGTAACTTCATTGCAGTGTTAATGTAAGCCTACTTGTGATTCTAGTAAATAAACTAAACACAAAGGGCTATTTAACAAGATTAGGATCCACGGCATTGGCACGGATAGAGAACTGGCTTATCTAACAGAAGGTGGAGAATTGGGACAAGAGGGGCATTTTCAGGACTAGCGAAATTCTGCAGGAATCAGTGCTGGGGCCACTATTAACCACAACATATATGAATGATTTGGATGAGGGAAGTGGAAGTAGTCTTGCCAAGCTCCCGGGTGATGCAAAAATAGGTGGGAACCAAGTAGCTGCAAGTCATTAGCGCAGTTTCACAGACTGAGCTGTGATTTGTCCAAATGATGTCTTCACTAAGGTGTTTCTTACACACAGCAAAGAGTGTGTGGAGCTGTTGGGAAACTTTACCATTTCTTACTCAGACTGGAATTGACAGGGGGCACCAGCTATGGGTCCCACAGCAAAACACTCAGAGAAATTGGGGAATCCTGAATCTACATTTTACTGTCCTGGGGCCTGAGCTATTTACAGAGATTGGGTGAGGGCTTAATGACACAAATTTAGGGTCATAGATTCACACAGAGCAGAAAAGGCCCTTTGGCCCATCGGGTCTGTACTAACAATAACTACCACTAAAGTCACACTAATCCCATTTTCCTGCAATTGTCCCATATCCTTCAATATTAAGATATTTGTTTCCATGCTGTAAACCTCTATCATTTATCATTGCATTTGCTCATCCAAATATTTTTTAAAGTTTGTAAGGTTTCCAGTCTCCATGCATTCCCAGGCAGCAGATTCCTGATTCCTTCCAATCTCTGAGTGAATTGTTATTCTCAAATCTCCTCTGAATCTCTTTAGGAAACTAGTCACCAAATTAATGCTCCTGCTTGGTGAGAGGGTTAAAAGGCGCAGTCGAGCAGAGAAAATATGGACGCAGCTTAACAACAGGACATGTACAACAGGGCACCTTGTTTTCAAGTAGAAATCTCATAATGAGGCAAGATCAACCTGACCAAATGATGGAAACTACCTTCAGATGGCAGAGAGAGGGGAATCCTGGAACCTCAGTTTATTTATTTATCCATAGCTCAATTGGAAAGAATTCATTAACTCAGACACCTGGACATGGAAGAGGTAATCGATATTTATAAACCAAGACTGAAGCTAGGACGTTAAAGATAATCTATAATTATAATATGTTAGGTTAGCTAACAAGATTAAACCTTCACTCTGATTGGCTATGATAGTTAAGTGTGCATACAATGATGATGGTTATTGTTCAACATTTGTATCTTATGCATGATTAATCTTAATCAATAGTTGTGAGTGGATAGAAATAATTCCTGTACCTTGATTGATATATGTTAACCATTTATAATTGAATCTGAAAATATATCTATTGTGTATTCCTGAATTCTGTACTCTGGCTGGCCACTAGCTGGTATTCCAAGATCCTTGCTATGTGGCTCGCATAATAAACTGCAATTTCAAAAATTCTGTGACTTGGTCTGGCTACTTAAAGTGAGCAAAAAACAAAGTTGTACTAATTAAGAAGGCTGAACATCAAAATAACCACAACACCCTGAAACCATGTCCCCTCATGATTGACCTCAAGGTGGGTAGGTGGAAAGTAAATTGGGGATTAAGTGGCCTCCTTCTGTTCTTATTTCTTATATTCCTGAACCCTGAACTAGTGTGTGTTTAAGATGATGTGGACATACAGGTGGATGTGTCTCGAGTTAGTTTTCAGTGTGGCTGTAGATGGAAAAGTCATAGCGGATATTCAAGGTTTGAAAAAATCAAATTAAAAATGTAATTTTGACCCTGAAACCATTGTTGATTGTCAGAAAAACCCACCTGGTTCACCAATGTCCTTTAGGAAGGAAATCTGTCGTCCTTACCCTGTCTGGCCTACCTGTGACTCCAGAGCCACGGCAATGGGGTTGACTCTTAAATTCCCTCTGGAAGGCTGAGCAACCCACTCAGTCCAAGGAAAATTAAGGATGGGCAATAAATAAATAATCAATGACACCCACATCCCATGTGAGGAATTTAAAAAACCTGTAAGTTTTGATGATTCTTTTGCAAGTTTGATTTGATAGTAACTTGCATTTAGATCCAATTTAGGATCATATGAATTAGGAACCTGCCCCTCCAGCCCACTCTGCCCCACCAGACCGCTCTGCCCCTCCAGCTCCTTCTGCCCCTACAGCCCCTTTTGCCCCTTGAACCCATTCTGCCCCTCCAGCCCGTTCTGCTCCTCCAACTTCTTCTGCCCCTCCGGCCCGCTCTGCCCCTCCAGCCCGCTCTGCCCCTCCAGCCCGCTCTGCCCCTCCAGCCCACTTTGCCCCTCCAGTCTGTTCTGTCCCTCCTGCCCGCTCTGTCCCTCCAGCCCGCTCTGCCCCTCCAGCCCACTTTGCCCCTCCAGTCTGTTCTGTCCCTCCGGCCCGCTCTGATCCTCCAGCCCGCTCTGATCCTCCAGCCCGCTCTGATCCTCCAGCTCGTTCTGCCCCTCCAGCCCGCTCTGTCCCTCCAGCTCGCTCTGCCCCTCCAGCCCACTTTGCCCCTCCAGTCTGTTCTGTCCCTCCGGCCCGCTCTGATCCTCCAGCCCGCTCTGATCCTCCAGCCCGCTCTGATCCTCCAGCCCGCTCTGTCCCTCCAGCCCGCTCTGCCCCTCCAGCCTGTTCTGCCCCTCCAGACTGCTCTGCCTCTCGAGCCCGCTCTGTTGTGGGCAAAGTATTGGAAAGAATAATTAGGGATAGGATTTATAGTTATTTAGAGAGTAATGAATTGATTGGAGATAGTCAGCATGGTTTTGTGAAGGGTAGGTCGTGCCTTACTAACCTCATTGAGTTTTTTGAAAAAGTGACTAAGGAGGTGGATGGGGGTAAGGCGGTTGATGTGGTATATATGGACTTTAGTAAGGCGTTTGATAAGGTGGCCCATGGAAGACTTCTGCAGAAAATGCAGATGTATGGGATAGAGGGTGATTTAGCTAATTGGGTTAGGAATTGGCTAGCAGATAGAAGACAGAGGGTGGTGGTTGATGGGAGATATTCATCTTGGAGTTCGGTGACAAGTGGTGTACCTCAGGGGTCTGTTTTGGGGCCCCTGCTGTTTGTAATTTTTATAAATGATCTGGATGAGGGTATTGAAGGATGGATTTGTAAATTTGCAGATGACACTAAAGTCGGTGGAGTGGTAGATAGTGAAGAGGGGTGTTCTAGTTTGCAGAGAGACTTGGACAAGTTGCAGAGCTGGGCCGAGAGGTGGCAAATGGAGTTTAATGTGGAAAAGTGTGAGGTAATGCACTATGGCAGAAATAATAAATGTGTAGAGTATAGGGCTAATGGTAGGATTCTTAATAGTGTTGATGAACAGGGATCTTGGTGTGTATGTGCATAGATCCCTGAAAGTAGGCAGTCAGGTCGAGAAGGTTGTTAGAAGGCATATGGAGTCTTGGCTTTTATTGGTAGAGGGATTGAATTTCGGAGCCGCAACGTCATGTTGCAACTGTACAAAACTCTAGTGTGGCCGCACTTGGAGTATTGTGTGCAGTTCTGGTCCCCACATTATAAGAAAGATGTGGAGGCATTGGAGAGGGTACAGAGGAGGTTTACCAGGATGTTGCCTGGTATGGAGGGCAGGTCTTATGAGGAGAGGCTGAGGGATTTGAGGTTGTTTTCGTTAGAAAGGAGGCGGCTAAGAGGGGACCTAATCGAAACATATAAGATGATTAGAGGTATAGATAGGGTGGATAGTGATAGCCTTTTTCCTAGGATGGAAAAAGCTAGCACGAGGGGACACAGCTTTAAATTAAGGGGTGATAGTTATAGGACGGATATCAGAGGTAGGTTCTTTACCCAAAGGGTGGTTCGGGAGTGGAATGCCCTGCCTGCAGCAGTTGTAGATGCGCCAAGTTTGGTGGCGTTTAAGAGGTTAGTTGATAAGTATATGGAAGAGAAGGGAATGGTTTAGTTTGGAGGGGCATTGCTTTTTATATTGGTCAGTGCAACATCGAAGGCCGAAGGGCCTGTTCTGTGCTGTAATGTTCTATGTTCTATGCCCCTCAAGCCCACTCTGCCCCTCCAGCCTGTTCTGCCCCTCCAGCCCGCTCTGCCCCTCCAGCCCGCTCTGCCCCTCCAGCCCGCTCTGCCCCTCCAGCCCGCTCTGCCCCTCCAGCCTGTTCTGCCCCCTGCCCCGTCACAATATTTAAAATGAGTTCACTGTTACAACAACATCTGAAGAAATCATAGAATCCCTGCAGTGCAGAAAGAGGCTATTCAGCCCATTGAGTCTGCACCGACCACAATCCCACCCAGGTCCTATCCCCATTTCCCCACATATTTACCTCACTAATCGTTCTTATCTACTCATCTCGGGAGTCTACACATTCTCCCCGTGTCTGCGTGGGTTTCCTCCAGATGCTCTGGTTTCCTCCCACGTTCTGAAAGATGTGCATTGACCACATCAAATTCTCCCTCAGTGTACCCAAACAGGTGGTGGAGTGTGGCGACTTGGGGAATTTCACAGTAACTTCATTGCAGTGTTAATGTAAGTGATCTACGACAATAATAAATAAACAAACACTCAGAGCCAACGCATCCAACCTGCACATTCTTGGACTGTGGGAGGAGTCGCACACATCTGATCCTAACTGAATGCATACAGTTGTTTAAAGTTTATTTATTCATCACAAGTCAGCTTACATTAACACTGCAATGAAGTTATTGTGAAAATCCCCTAGTCACCACACTCCTACACCTGTTTGGGTACACTGAGGGTGAATTTAGCATGTCCGATCCACCTAACCAGCATCTGTTTCAGACTGTTGGAAGAAAGTGGAGCACCTGGAGGAAACCCACGCAGACATGGGGAGAACATGCAAATTCCACACAGACAATGCCCCAAGCCGGGAATTGAACCCAGGTCCCTGGTGCTGTGAAGCGGAAGCGCTAATCACCGTGCTGCCTATAACTTTTACATGAAGATTCACTTGTTATTTATCCTTCAGTCAATATCAGGAGAGAATTTTCACACTGGTGTTTGTGGGAAATTGCCACTTACGAACAGTCTACCAGGCACCCCCTCATTCGAACAGTGACGGAAGCACTTGGAATGTTCCAAAGATTCCGAGTGCAGGGATTCCACACCGGTGATGTGAAGGCTGCCTAGTGTGTTGCAAATAAACAGATCTTTGTCTCCAGCTCTGTGATCATCTCTCTGAGATCAGACAAATCCAGCAGGAAAGGTCACAAATGCTCAGTTTAGGATTTTTGCTGTTGGTCAGGCCTGTGCATTGTCCAATGGGACTTGGAGCTGAAAATAAAGTGAAAACTCAAACAAAGCATGATTAGCGAGAGGGACAGAGAGGGAGAGAGGGCAGGGGATGGTTAAAAATGTAATTCCCAGTAAGGGAAGCAAACATGGATACAAAACAGGAACAAATAAAAGCTGAAAAGACAAGAACAAGCTGTGATCGGAGAGTGGGCTGCAAGGATCAGACCCTAAGTGTGGGTGGTATGGTGGCACAGTGGTTAGCACTGCTGCCTGACAGCACTGGGGACCTGCGTTCGATTCCCAGCTCGGGTCACTGTCTCTGTGGAGTTTGCACATTCTCCTCGTGTCTGCATGGGTTTCCTCCAAGTGCTCCAGTTTCGTCCCACATTCTGAAAGATGTACTGGTTGGATGACCCAAGCAGATGCCAGAGTGCGGCAACTAGGGGAATTTTACAGTAATTTCATTAGAGTGTTTATGTAAGCTTTACTTATGACTATTAAATAAACTTTAAAAAACATCAACTCGTCCTGTAGAATATACTGTGGATAGCTGGGAGAAGGCAGAATTTCAGCTTAATATCACATTCCAAATCCATCTAAAGGAAATTTTTGTGAAGATTATATTCAGGAATCTGCATTATTCTTTTAAATTCTGAATCCTTTGTACAGTTGCTTTCTTCATTACCGTAATGTTAATGTTTGTGAGTCCCTGGTCCTGATTTAATAAGAATTTGTCTGTCTGTCCCACTGACCTACACTGATATTGACACAGAGATAATTATATAACATATCTGCATTTCCTTCCATCAATCACATCACCTTTCTCCATTTCCAATGGATCACATCACTTTGCCCACATTCTTCCCAATATAATTAGAAAAGCATGTGTTGATTCTGAGATCCCTCCTTCCCTTTTTGCAGCTTTTGCGATTTGTAATTTCACTCTTTCCTGGGAACTTCTTGGGAAGGAACAGTGAGATTCCGTAAGAAATGGAACTGCTGTAGAAGCTGTTTAATCCAGGATTTCTTCATCCTCTTTCCAAACGCCTGTGACTGGCACATGAGTATGTCGGGGGGGAATCCTGGTTTCCGGGTTTCCGGTACTCCCACACCACCGGAAAACCTTGTGGTCAGGGTATGCTGTTGTGGAAAATCCCGCCAACCTGAATACCTGGAAAGCTCTGACTATTCTATTGAACATGCACGCAGTGATAATGCTTTTGTTGTAAACTTCTCAGACTAATAAAAATGGTATTAGATAGCAGCTTAACAGGTTTTTCAGAAGTGTTCTTCATATGGGCTGGGGTTTCACTGGCACCTCCCACCCCCTCCACAATCGGGGTGGGCAAGACTCACGAACAACATTCTCCATTCGCCTCCAATGGGATCTGAGGAGGTGAGATGGCAAAATTCCAATAATACAGTCTGGGGGAGTTCAGAGAAAGTCGCTGGTATTCTCAATATTTCCTTATTGTTTAGCAGTGACAGACATGCTGGGAACTCTCTGATCCAAAGGTGCAAATATTACTGAATCCGGAATCAGAGAACAGAACATTTATTACAAACTCCATGGGAGTTATTGAAAAATGTTTTAATTTTATTTAACGCACTTGATGCTGTAAATAAATATAAGATTCATATCTGCTGAGTTATAAAAGGACCAGCCTCCTACTGTACACCAACAATCACTTTCAAATACCTCAATATCACACTCAATGTGTTACAGTACAATTATTGTCTCTGAAATCTACCCTCCCATCCAGACAAGGAAAATCTCCCATAAATACATTTCCCACAAACAAGGAGGAAGCACAATGTTGACTCAGTAACAATTAATATTCTGTCTGTCAGTTTTTTGCCTTCTTGTAACAATTGTGCTCATCAAGTTGTGAAGTTTTAACTTCCAGGACAGGTACAGCACGGGGTTAGATACAGAGTAAAGCTCCCTCTACACTGTCCCCATCAAACACTCCCAGGACAGATACAGCATGGGGTTAGATACAGAGTAAAGCTCCCTCTACACTGTCCCCATCAAACACTCCCAGGACAGGTACAGCACGGGGTTAGATACAGAGTAAAGCTCCCTCTACACTGTCCCCCCCATCAAACACTCCCAGGACAGGTACAGCACGGGGTTAGATACAGAGTAAAGCTCCCTCTACACTGTCCCCTCATCAAACAACTCCCAGGACAGGTACAGTACTGGGTTAGATACAGAGTAAAGCTCCCTCTACACTGTCCCCCCATCAAACACTCCCAGGACAGGTACAG
>JAGIQG010000004.1:2818167-2865667 GCA_024679065.1 Sphyrna mokarran | reverse complement strand
AACACACGCCAGCTCCCAAACACATTCCTCTTCATTCCCCCCACTCCTCCCATCTCCCCCAACACATCCCCCCTCATCCCCCCCCCTCCCCCTTTACCCTCTGTTCCCCCCACCCCTTCCTGAATTTGGGAAACCAGCAGGTTGGATCTCAATGGATTTCAGGTTGGATGTAGAAGCCATTAGGTTTGGGACTGATTGAGCTGTTGGTTTGGGCTTTGGGATTTAGGGCTGGTTGGGGGTGGTGCAGCTGGTCAGTTGATGATTGCTTCTGGTTTGGGGGTTTGGGGTTTGTGGTTTTGGGGTTATGCTTTAGGGTTTAGGGCTGGTTTGGGTTGATTTGGAACTGGTTTGGGACTGATTTGGGACTGTTCTACGTTCTATGTTCTATGATTTGGAGGTCTTATGTTTGGTTGGGGAGAGGTTTGGGGTTTAGGGCCGGTAGGGACTGGTTTGGGATTTGATGATTGTTTCTGGGATTGGGTTTGGGTTATGGTTTAGGATTTGAGGCTTGTTGGGGTTGGTTTGGGGTTGGTGTAGCTGGTGTGTTGCTGATTGTCTCTGGTTTGGGAGTTTGTGGTTATGGTTTAGGGTTGGTTTGGGGTCAGTTTGGGTCTGGTGTAGCTGGTCAGTTGATGATTGGCTCTGGTTTGGGAGTTTGGGGTTATGGTTTAGGGTTGGTTTGGGGTCAGTTTGGGTCTGGTGTAGCTGGTCAGTTGATGATTGGCTCTGGTTTGGGAGTTTGGGGTTATGGTTTAGGGTTTAGGGCTGGTTGGGGTTGGTTTGGGGTTTGGGTTGGGGTTTAGGCTTTGGGGTTGGTTTGGGGTTGGTGTAGCTGGTCAGTTGATGATTGTCTCTGGTTTGGGGGTTTGGAGTTTGTGCTTTGGGGTTTAGGGCTGGTTTGGGGTTGGTTTGGGATTGGTTTGGAGTTGGTGTAGCTGGTCAGTTAATGATTGTCTCTGGTTTGAGGGTTTGGGGTTATGGTTTGGGGTTTAGGGCTGGTTGGGGTTGGTTTGTGGGTGGTGTAGCTGGTCAGTTGATGATTGTCTCCGGTTTGGGGTTGGTTTGTGGTTTGGGGTTATGGTTTGGGGTTTAGGGCTGATTTAGGGTTGGTTTGGGGTTATGGTTTGGGGTTTAGGGCTGGTTGCTGTTGGTTTGGGGTTGGTGTAGCTGGTCAGTTGATGATTGGCTTGGTTTGGGGGTTTGGGGTTTGTGGTTTGGGGTTATGGTTTAGGGTTTAGGGCTGGTTGGGGTTGGTTTGTGGTTTGGGGTTGGGGTTTAGGTTTTGGGGTTGGTGTAGCTGGTCAGTTGATGATTGTCTCCGGTTTGTGGTTTGGGATTACGGTTTAGGGTTTAGGGCTGGTTTGGGGTTGGTCTGGTGTTGGTATAGTTGGTCAGTTGATGATTTCTGTGGTTTGGGGGGATTTGGGTTTGTGATTTGGGGTTATGGTTTAGGGTTTGGGGTTGGTTTGGAGTTGGTGTAGTTGGTCAGTTGATGATTGTCTCTGGTTTGGGGGCTTGGGGTTACGGTTTAGGGTTTAGGGCTGGTTTGGGGCTTGTTGGGGTTGGTTTGGGATTATAGTTTAGGGTTTAGGGTTTGGGGTTGGTTTGGGGTTGATGTAGTTGGTCAGTTGATGATTGTCTCTGGTTTGGGAGTTTGGGGTTACGGTTTGGGGTTTAGAGCTGGTTTGGGGTTGGTTTGGGATTATAGTTTAGGGCCTGGTTTGGGATCAGTTTGGGTCTGGTGTAGCTGGTCAGTTGATGATTGTCTCTGGTTTGGGGTAGTTGAACATGGTGTAGTCACTCTGGTAAAAATGGAAAACCCTGCGCTGGTCTCCGGGTGGGAGTTGGGCCAAGTACTGACGGCTGATACGGGAGCTGGTACGCTCTTCCTGGGAGTGCCGGTCCTTGAAGCGAGGATAGGTGAGGTTCCGGGGAGCTCCGATCAGCCGGAGGACAGAGTCTGCCTCACTCTCCAGACTCTCAAAATGACCAATGAAATCATAATGGACCAGGCAGGGGCTGCACAGGTGACTGACCGGCTCCCAGTGGATGTCCATCCCCACCGGCCGGCCTGAGTCCAGCAGGTAGTGGACAAACTCAGGGAAGGTGACCCCTGACCCCGTGCTGAGGGCTTCCTGTGTGGCGTTGGGTCGATACCGGGCAATGATGGCTGTGCCAAACACGGGGTGGTAGTAGGTATTGGGCTGCTCAAATTTATCCCGAAACGCAGAGACCAAGCGCTCGATTGGCTCCCGGACAAACAGCAGCTTGGTATAGGTGCGGAGTCGCAGCCACATCTGGTCTCGGTCGAAGCTGTCCAGCCGCCTCAGGGAGTTGCCGTAATGTGCGGCCTTGTGCTGGATGTGGGCCGTGGAAATGGCCTGGCCTCCCAACACCATCAGTACCCGCTTCCAGTTGGAGCAGCCGGCTTTGGGAACCTCGCAGTACAGCAGGCGATATCTATCCTCCACATAGATCCTGGCCACGTGGTGAGGGGCCAATAACCGCGGACCCCCTGCCTCCCGGTACCTCAGGCAGGCCTCGGCCATTCGCCTCCTCCGAGCCTGCTGCACCTCCCTCAGCCGCCGGTGCTCCATGGCCTCTCGTTGCCGGGCCCCAAGCCGGAGCTCTGCCTCTGGCCTCTCTCTAGTCCCCACATGGAGCTCTGTCACCGGCCTGTCTCTAGTCCCCTGGTGGAGCTCTGCCTCTGGCCTCTCTCTAGTCCCCACACGGAGCTCCGTCACTGGCCTGTCTCTAGTCCCCACGTGGAGCTCTGCCTCTGGTTTCTCTCTGGTCCCCAGGTGGAGCTCTGCTACTGGCCTCTCCCCAGTCTCCGGGTGGAGCTGTCCTTCCAGCCTCTCTCTGGTCGCCAAGTGGAGCTCTGTCTCTGGCCTCTCCTTGGTCACCAGGCGCAGCTCTGGCTCCTGCAGCTTCCTTCTGAGCCTGCGTTGAATGAGTCGCTCTTGCCCCCTCCACCTCTCCCAGCGTGGGGGCCATTCTGGAGGCGGTGAGTCCCAGCGATAGGGTGTGTCCTTGTGTCTAGGGGTAGGGCCACGTGTTGGGTCAGGGGTCACAGGCACCTGAGTGTCAGGGCGCCTTGTCTTGAGGTTCCAGTCACACCATTGCTGTGGGAGAAAGAGGAACAGTTTAAAACCAAGTCTACTCTCATCTGATTCGTAATTTACTGTGCTATCTCCCAAGGGTATTTCTGGTTGCAATTCACAATGATCGCAGTGAGGAGGACTGTGATGAATTTTTTTGTCTTTACAGATTGGATTTAAGTTATGTTATTGGGCAGGATCTGTTGTAGGTGTTTTTAATACGCTTGGAGCCATGGGGAGAGTTTTCCCCTCCCACCTGTGTGGGAATCATAGCGTGCAGAGGAGGCAGGGGGTTAGGGGGGTGGGGGTGGACAATGCAAAGGTCCATTGACCTCAGGCAGGATTTTGGGCTGGAAAATCTTTCCCTTAGTGTCTCGTGACATCCTGTATTGTTGTTGCAACAACCTAAATGTTTCTGTTGGTTAGAACGTTGGTTTTAATCTGAACTAATACTGTTCTGCTGTTTTCCCTTGGGATTTTGCAGAGTGGGGCTTCATTGTCAGGGATGGAT
This sequence comes from Sphyrna mokarran, assembly GCA_024679065.1. NCBI lineage: Eukaryota > Metazoa > Chordata > Chondrichthyes > Carcharhiniformes > Carcharhinidae > Sphyrna > Sphyrna mokarran. Next base: position 2,862,055 of record JAGIQG010000004.1, on the reverse strand, counting down.
GATGTGACTGGGTGGATCTAGGCTTACCTAGAATATTCAAACTTAGCTGCTGCTTTTTGAGGCAGGAGAGGACTGTGTCTCTTTCCTTTCCCCCCTCGGAAGTTAGAGACTGGAGATGGGAAATCAGTTTCTTTCCTGGAAATCCTGTTGTATGAAGAAATATTTCTTTTGTTTTTACCATTTGAAGTTGATGAGAGTTCTATTAATATATAAATGATTCAGCATTTGCTAAAATTGGAATGACAGAGGTTGAGGGGAGACCTCATAAGAGTCTACAAGATTATCGGGGTAGATAATCAGAAGCTTTTTTCCCAGGGTGGGAGAGTCAATTACTCGGGGGCACAGGTTTAAGGTGTGAGGGGTAAGGTTTAAAGGAGATGTACGAAGCAGATTTTTTACACAGAGGCTAGTGGGTGCCTGGAACTTGTTGCTGGGGGAGGTAGTGGAAGCGGATACAATAACGACTTTAAAGGGGCATCTTGACAAACACATGAATAGGATAGGAATAGAGGGATATGGTCCCTGGAAGGGTAGGGGTTTTAGTTCAGTTGGGTAGCATGGTCGGTGCAGGCTTGGAGGGGCCAAAGGGTCTGTTTCTGTGCTGTAATTTTCTTTGTTCTTTGCTTGTGAAATATTCAGCATGTGTTAAATCTTATTCACGGGGTCACGGCTGGTGAACGAGCTGATTTCAATCTGATGGGTTGGGGGGATTTTTGTGTGGAGGGAGGAGTTGGAGGGGATTTTTGTGTTGGGGGGGGGGGGGTACAGAATCAGGGCGGGTCGCTGAAATTGCAAAACAGTCATCCAAGAGGTGATTGATTGGTGGACAAGAATCAAAGGGGCCAAATGGGACCTCCTCCTGTTCCTGTGTAACAGGCTGGAGAAGGGGCTGAATGGCCTCCTCCTGTTCCTGTGTAACAGGCTGGAGAAGGGGCTGAATGGCCTCCTCCTGTTCCTGTGTAACAGGCTGGAGAAGGGGCTGAATGGCCTCCTCCTGTTCCTGTGTAACAGGCTGGAGAAGGGGCTGAATGGCCTCCTCCTGTTCCTGTGTAACAGGCTGGAGAAGGGGCTGAATGGCCTCCTCCTGTTCCTGTGTAACAGGCTGGAGAAGGGGCTGAATGGCCTCCTCCTGTTCCTGTGTAACAGGCTGGAGAAGGGGCTGAATGGCCTCCTCCTGTTCCTGTGTAACAGGCTGGAGAAGGGCTGAATGGCCTCCTCCTGTTCCTGTGTAACAGGCTGGAGAAGGGGCTGATGGCCTCCTCCTGCAACAGGGAGAGCTGATGGCCCCTCCTTCGTGTGTAACAGGCTGGAGAGGGCGAATGGCCTCCTCCTGTTCCTGTGTAACGCTGAGAAGGGGCTGAATGGGGCCTCCTCCGTTCTGTTAACACTGACATGGCTCCTCCTAGCCTCCTCCTGTTCCTGTGTAACAGGCTGGAGAAGGGGCTGAATGGCCTCCTCCTGTTCCTGTGTAACAGGCTGGAGAAGGGGCTGAATGGCCTCCTCCTGTTCTGTGTAACAGGCTGGAGAAGGGCTGATGGCCTCCTCCTGTTCCTGTGTAACAGGCTGGAGAAGGGGCTGAATGGCCTCCTCCTGTTCCTGTGTAACAGGCTGGAGAAGGGGCTGAATGGCCTCCTCCTGTTCCTGTGTAACAGGCTGGAGAAGGGGCTGAATGGCCTCCTCCTGTTCCTGTGTAACAGGCTGGAGAAGGGGCTGGATGGCCTCCTCCTGTCCCTCTTTCAGGATCAAATTTAAAAGCAAATTGCTGCAGATATTAAAAATCTGAAACAAAAACAGCTCAGAGAGTCTGGCAGTGTCTGCGGAGAGAGAAACCGAGTTAATGCTTCGAGTCTGTCTGAATTCAGAGCTGAAGATATTCTATCAAAGGCAGATTACAGCAGCTGGAGTAACACAGGTCAGGGATAGGTTGGCACCCAGGGCATCACAGGCACTAAACAGAGCCCTGGATAAACCTGGATCTGGGGTCACCATTGTAGATATCACAGCCGCTTTCGCAAAGGTCAGCCCACGGAAAGCGACTGGCCCGGATGGGGATCCCGGACACACACTCAGACCCAGTGCAGACTAGCTGGTGGGGGTATTCACAAACATCTTCAATCTCTCTGAGGTCACTGTCTGCTTTTAAAAAGATGATCATCATCCCGATACCTGAAAAAAGGCAGGCAGTGTGCCTTAATGACTATCGTTCAGTGGCTCTGACATTAAAAAGTGCTCCGAAAGGTTAACCATGGCACAATTCAATTCCAGCCTTCCAGATTACCTGGATCCATTACAGTTCGCCTGACGCCACAGCAGACACCACCTCCCCGGCCCTGCACTCAATCCTGGAACACTGAGATAACAAGGACACCGGTCTCAGACTCCTATTTATTGACTACAGCTCAGCCTTCAACACTTATTTCCACAAAACTTACCTCCAAACCCCATGGTCTGGGCCTCGGCACCTCCCTCTGTGACTGGATCCTGAACTTCCCAACTCACAGATCACAATCAGTAAGGACAGGCAACAACACCTCACAATCATCCTCAACACTGGTGTCCAACAAGGCTGTGTTCCCAGCCTCTTCTATATCCTTATATACTGTGACTGTGCGGCCAAATTCCCCTCCAACTCAATTTTCAAGTTTGTTGATGACAACACTGTTGTGGGCCAGATCTCGAACAATGACAAGGCAGAGTACAGAACTGAGATCAAGAATCTGGTGAACTGATGCAGCAACAATAATCTCTCCCTCAGAGACAATAAAACAAAGGAGATTATTATCGACTTCAGCAATCCTAAAGGATTATGTGCCCCTGTCTACATCAATAGGGATGAAGTAGAAAGAGTCAAGAGCTTCGCATTTTTAGGTGTCCAGATCACCAACAACCTGTCCTGTTCCCCCCCCCTGCTGATACTATAGTTAAGAAAGCCCCACCAATGCCTCTACTTTCTCAGTCTTAGTTCAGAAGACTAAGGAAGTTTGGCATGTCTGCTACAACTCTCACAAACTTTTACAGATGCCCCATAGAAAGCATTCTTTCTGGTTGTATCACAGCTTGGTATGGACTCCTGCTCTGCTCAAGACCACAAGGAACTACAAAAGGTCGTGATCAAAGCCCAGTCCATCACGCAAACCAGCCTCTCATTAATTGAGTCTGTCTACACTTCCCGCTGCCTCAGCAAAGCATAGTTAATTATGCTTCATTAAGGACACCATACACCCCGGGCATTCTCTTTTCCACCTTCTTCCATCAGGAAAAAGATACTAAAATCTGAGGACATGTACCAACCAACTCAAGAACAGCTTCTTTCCTGCTGCAGTCAGACTTTTGAATGGACCTACCTCTCATTAAGTTGATCTTCCTCTACACCCTAGCTATGACTGTAACATTGCATTCTCCATTCTCTCCTTTCCTTCTCTATGAAAGGTATGCTTTGTCTATACAGCACGCAAGAAACAACACTTTTCACATCAAAAGGAGTGTTAGAGATTAAAGAAGTTATTTATAATGGCCTAAAAGTTGTATAGAGAATGTGTTAACAGCACAGCAAGGGTCAACGCTCTGGAAAGTGAAACATTTGGATTTGATTACAGGAGTGGTTTTAGTTGAGGTTCACTCTGGGCAGCTCTATGAGGTGAGATTCTGCTCTACGGGCTGTTCCCAGGGATACACCGAGATATCAACAATTGCTAGAGGGTTCATCAACTTGGTGAAAAACTCTTTGGTCTCCTGAAACTTGCTGGTCTGCAGAGCAGAGAGTTACGCAGGATCGAAAGGAGGAAGAAGGAGAAAAGGAAAAGAAAACCTCTCTCTAACTCACCATCCCACCCTCAAAATAAGAAGAAAATCCACAATTGTAGAACAGACCTAGTTTGACATCATAACCTAATTAGGGCCAGTTATATTAAAGTAACTCTTTCTACCACCTGCCCTTTGAACTGCTGTTAATCCATTCTTCAGTCTTTAATAATTCCTTCAATGTGACTATGGCATTCCTGAGTTCCCACCAACCGCTGACCTTCCACCTGCTCCATCTGTTTAACCAGATAAAATACATCACATCCCTCCCTCTCTTCAGCTCCGAAGAAGAATCATCCAAACTTGAAACAGTGCAGGTGGTTCTCCCTGCCTGCTGCATTGGCCTAGCAGCCAGGAGTCTCACCCGGAGGCCGAGCTTCCCGTTGGGAATCATGGCCTCTGCGTGCCTCCCTCAGTTCTGTGCCTGACATCGATACAGAGCTGAATAAATGATTATAATGAAGATTTGAGTGTCATCAACAGGCCTAAAGTCCCAAATCCCATTCGCCTCCGCCGCATTGCCAGGAATGGTTCACTCCAATGGGATTTACTACAGCTCCTCACTAGTGGGGGGGCCAGTGGCCTGACCCCACTGGAGTGAAGGGGAGGCCCATCGAGGCCCCCCAGGAGATTGGGGGGGCAAAGGGGGGATGCCCCCTGTCTATTGCCAGTGTGGCCTCTTTACAAAGCCCAAGGGGGTGGGACCAGAAGAAGGGGGAAGAGGCCAATGGGGAGTGGGGCTCTGTGGGGGGGGGTGTAAATCAATGGGGGTCAGGGGGTCGTTGCTGCCAAGGTGCAGTCGAGCTTAGTGGCAGAGGGATGGAGACCAGAGATCGGGCTGGTCATGAGGGTAAGGGGAGGGGGTGGCCTGCTGTGGAAGAAGGGGGGGTGATGGTAATCAAGACCAGCAATCTGGGGGTGGGAGGGGGTTGTATGGACAGTGATGTGGAGTCACAGCGATTGGGAGGGGGTGGCAGTGTGGGGCTACCGTGTGTAGGTACAGATCTCGGTGCTGACAGATCAGTGTGTCTGCAATGTCTCACTCAGAGGGAATGGGTTTCAGTGTGATTCACACTGTGCACTCCACAGAGTGTGGGAGATTCAATTTAAAAATCCTGCTGGAAAATCCTGCTGGATTTACTCCAGTTTTTATGTGAATTTGACAGTGAGAGTTTTTCTGGGAGAATCCTGCCGGTGAACCCAGTCTTTCTCTCTCTGCAGATCCTGCTGAACCTTCCCAGTATTTTCAGCTTTGAATTTGGGAATCAAAGCTGGTTGTGATGCCCCCACAGTTCAATAACCCACCTCTTTTCACCTCCTACAAAAAGCTCTGACCAGAGGCTGTGATTGGGACATTTCACCGTGTGGCCAAGAAAATTGGGAAATAAAATCCATGGAAATCAGGGAGGAAAATCCCCAAAGTGTTCAGCAGATGGTGCTGCAGCACTGCCACAGAGAGTGACACCCCCCTCAACACCCCACAAACAGGAGGGGGAGAGGGGGGGGGGGGAATGAGGGGGGAGGGGAGAGGGGAGTGGGGGAGGGGGAGAGGGGGGGAGGGGAGAGGGGGAGGCGGGGAGAGGGGGGGAGGGGGGAGGGGAGGGAAGGGGGGGGGGGAGAGGGGAATGGGGGAGGGGTGAGGGGGGGGAGGGGGGAGGGGGGGAGCGGGGAAGTGGGGGGGGAATGGGAGAGTGGGGGAGGGGGGAGAGAGGAGTGGGGGAAGGGGAGAGGGGGAGGGGAGGGGGAAGAGGGAGGGAGGGAGGGTGGAGAGGGGAGAGGGAGGGGGAGGAGGGAGAGGGGGAAGAGGGGGGAGAGGGGAATGGGGGAGGGGGAGAGAGGGGGGAGAGGGGAATAGGGGGGAAGTGGGGGGGAATGGGAGAGATGGGGGAGGGGGAGAGGGGAGTGGGGATGGGGGGAGGGAGGGGGGAGGGGAGAGGGGAAGGGGAGGGGGAAGAGGGGAGAGGGGAGGGAGGGGGGGAGAGAGGAGGGAGGAGGGAGGAGAGGGGAGGGGGAGATGAGGGAGGGGGGGGGGGAATGGGGGAGAGGGGAGAGGGGGGGAGAGGGGGGGAAGTGGGGGGGGAATGGGAGAGTGGGGGAGGGGGAGAGGGGAGTGGGGAGGGGGAGAGGGAGGGGAGGGAAGGGAGAGTGGGGGAGGGGAGAGGGAGAGGGGGATGGCATTGAGGAGGGAGGAGGGGGAGGGGAGGGGGGGAATGGGAGAGGGGGAATAGGAGAGGGCGGGGGAGGAGGGAGAGGGGAGGGGGAGAGGGGGGAATTAGGAAGGGCGAAGGAGGAGGGGAGAGGGGAGGGGGAGAGGGGAGAGGGGAATGGAGGAGGAGAGAGGGAGGGGGAGAGGGGGAATGGGACAGGGAGGAGGGAGGAGGGGAGAGAGAGGGGAGAGAAGGAGTTGGGAGTGAATTTAATTCAATGTTTTTGATCACAGCAGCATGTCCTGGAGATTTAAACTGAGTCCAGGGCAATGCTGGGGGATTGGCAATCTCACAGATATGAGGGTGGAGACAGTGGGAATGGGATCGGGGAGGGAATAGGAATGGGAATGGGATCGGACATCTATTCCACATCCTGATACAGCCGCTGTTCCACGGCCTTTTTAACCAGTTGTATTGACTCTGAATGGAATCGAACTGAATGACTCGATTTGCTCTTTCAGGGGGCGGTTGAAGTTCACCCACATTTCTCTGTGCCTCTGGAATCAGGTGCAGCCAGACTGAGCAATGATCACAGTTTTCCTTCCTTAAAGGCATTGGTGAACAAATTGAAGATAGTTTTGTTGTCACTATCTCTGTGATGATCTTTCAATTCCAGTTTTATTAATTGAATTTAAATTCCACCAGCTGCCTTGTAGGATTTGCACTCAGTTCCCAGCCTCTGGATTACCACCAGTGACATTACAGCCAATATTACAATACTAACCTGTCATTACAACACTAACCCTTCTTATTACAACACTAACCCATTATTACATCAACCAGTTAGTACAAACTTAACCCCTTATACAAATATTAACCCATAATATGAACCCATTGTTACAATATGAAATCCCAATATTACAATATTAACCTGCTATTAAAATACTAAACACAGTTATTATAAGATTAACCCTTTATTACAATGTATGATGATAGTGTGCTATTGTTAGAGAGATATTGTAGAGTTTTTTTATGTTTAAAGGGACCGTTTCCATACTCAGCCCTATTTTACAGGCAGTCAGTGAGGATGATTTTCCATCCCCGCTCCCGCAGCGGGTTGGGAGAATCTCACAGTGGGAGTGATGCACAGGATTCGCACGAGTGTCCCCACTGTGATAACGTCTCCCAGTGCTGGAGTCTACCCCATACCAGCTCTCTGACAGGGAGACACGGTAAATATCTGAATGTTCTTTTTAATCTAATTTAAATTTGCGTGCCCAGGAATAAATTCTCCTGGTCCAATAGCATCTCAGTAAGAATTTAGCAACACCAATTATTAATCCAACCGATTTATTTGATAGTAAAATAGCGAGCTTTCAACACTCCCGTGTCTTCATCAGGCAAGTGCAGTGTTCTGGTCTCCAATAGCACACATCAGCACAGACAGTCAGAGATTGCTGATTAGAATGCGAATCCTTACATCCAACCTGCTATTTAAGTGTTAAAGTGGCTAACAATGTGTGTGAAGGGGATCCTGAGCATTGTGAGAGAGTTGTGTATTTTCTCCAGACAGCACAGTAAGTGAGGTTTTTTGCTAACCCAGGCAAGTTACGGGGGTTACAGATAGTGTGTCATGTAACCCCTGTAACTTGCCTGGGTTAGCAAAAAACCTCACTTACTGTGCTGTCTGGAGAAAATACACAACTCTCTAACAATGCTCAGGATTCCCTTCACACACATTGTTAGCCACTTTAACACTTGAATAGCAGGTTAGATGTAAGGATTCGCATTCTAATCAGCAAGCTCTGACTGTCTGTGCTGATGTGTGCTATTGCAGACCAGAACACTGCACTTGCCTGATGAAGACACGGGAGTGTTGAAAGCTCGCTATTTTACTATCAAATAAATCGGTTGGATTAATAATTTGTGTTGCTAAATTCTTACTGAGTTCTTACCACTCCAATCCAACGCCGGCATCTTTACATCATGACCAATAGCATCTCACAGCCCGTGCCAGAGTGTATCGCTCCAACGGGGTTTACTGTACCCCCCCCCACTTTCAGAGAGCTAGCAGCCCGACCCAGCTGGAGTGAGGGTGGGGGTAATATGGCACCCCCCCCCCAGAAGGTCAGGCAATGGGGAGATGGTGCCCCCTGGGCATGGGCACCTGGCAATGCCAGCCTGTGCCCCTGGCACTGTCCAAGGGACAAAGTACCTATACCCAGTCACACTTTGGTACTGCTCATTGGGCATGGGGCAGTGCTTGGGTGGGGCGGGGTTTATGGGAGCAGGGTCTAGGGGGAGGTCAGTGGGGGTGGGTGGTTCTGCTGTCACCGTGCAGATTGGATTGGTGGGGGAAGGAGAGAGACCAGCGATTTGGGATAGGCTGAGGGTGTGATCAGCTGGGGACAGTCAGGCTGCTGGGTGGGTAGGCACTGTGGGGGACATGGGTTACTATTGAGCAGTAATCGGGGGAGTGGGTGTGGAGAGTCAGCATTCTGGGAGTCATTGTCTGGCCAATGATTGAGCTGGCCAGCAATCCGGAGGCCAGCAGTGAAGGGTCAGTGCGCATGCACGATCTCAGCACTGACAGATCGGCACATGCACAATGGCTCACTCAGCACGCTGATTTCACCCTCTCCAATGGGAATGGGCCTTGCTGCCTGAAATTGAATGAGATTCACACTGGTGGCCCCTGCAGAGCACAGGGTGTGGGAGATTCTAGTCTGAACTCGTACGGAAAAAACTGAATTATTCCAGTTTTCACACGAAGTTGACAGTTGGAAGTTTTTGGGAGAATTCTGCCCAGTGTATCTGGGTAACATACAATCTGATCCTGGAAGAACTGGATTATTACTCATTTTAGCCATGTTGTGTTTATGTAGGGTAGAGCAAATAGATTTTTGTTTTGAGGTGGAGATTCCTCCTGGTGGTTTTGGTTAAAGGAATGGAATGCAGGGTCATGTGATGATGTGGTTAATGGGAGGAGTTAAGTCAGTAGCAGAGAAACAGTTTTGTGCTCTGGCTGGGGCTTGTTTGAAGTTAGATGTTTTCCACAAGTTGCTGAAACTTATTGTCTCTGAAAGCTTCAAGATTGACTACACTCATTTTAGCAAGTACATTTTTGGTTGCTAACTGTATTTAAAATGGTATTGTAAGTTGGTAAGAAGAATGTTGCTTACTTGGAACTGAAACAGCAATAAGTTAAAAATTAAAGTTAGTTTCTTTCATCTTTAAATATTTTTCAAAGGTTAATAGTTAAGATGCTTCATTTGTTAATGTTATATTTAAACTGTGTTATTGAATAAAGTTTGTTTTACTACAAAAATCCCTAATTTGTAAGTGGAATCTTTGCTGAAGTGTAACAGTTGGGTTCATCACGTATCCTGGGGTTCTGGATCGGCTCCCTAATAAATATTAATCCCTGTTAATACAACATTAAATTCTGTTTTATACTATTAACTTGTTATGATAGTGTTAACCTGTTTTATTCACCCTTATTGTTAAATAATAACCCCATTGTTATCAACTGTTGTTGCAGAAAATAAATTAATGAAAATTCCTCGCTAGCAATGATCGATCAGAGTGACAAGGAACCCAATACACCCCCTCCCTGCACCCCCATAGCCCCTCCCCACACTTCCCTGCCCCTTCCTGCATCTCCAGCACTCCCCCACCCTTCCCCACTTCTCCAGCAGCCTCCACCCCTCCCCGTGACCCCCCCCCACTCTTTCCCGCCTACATATCTGCTCCCACCCACTGCCTTTCTCTCGTTGTTAAGAATATTAGATATTCCTGGGGATGGAATGCGCTGGTTCAGCACTGACCTTCCGACTTTGACCTGCTTTCAGCTGATCTCCGGAACCTGAAAAAGAAAAGTCAACAGGTTTAGAGAACAAGAAACAGGAAGCTGACCTTTCACCTCACAGGCCTGGGTTCCAATTGGTAATGGACATTGGAACAGGAGGAGGCCATTCAGCCCATCCTCTCCTGACATAGTCCATACTGACCTGCTTGTTAGAAATATAGAAACAGAGAGAAACTGCAGCACAGTACAAACCCTTCTTGACTTCACAAAGCCAGTATTGTCCTTCCCACATCGACAGTGTAGCAGACTGGACACTGAGCACCTCTGTCTATTCACCAAACTCTGGGCTCTGTTGTCTAATCCTTGTTGACCCATCTCTATCCCAGACTGGGCAGGTCTACCCCCATCCTGGCCAGGGAATGGTCCAACTACACCATTGTATATTGGCGATGTCTATTGGACATGTTCACACTCCCTGGAGCCACTTGTATCACATTCTGATCTGGGAATCTTTATCAACAACATTGCAACAGAACGACACGTTCCATTCTTCCCGTCCAGTCACTGTCAGGATGGGGTTTTTCGGACAGGGTATCACACAGCATGCCGGCTACAGAGGTAATCTCAATCCTTCACTCTGGACCTGGTTAGAGATGGGATTCAGGTTAGAGCTCAGGAAGGTTACAGCATGGAGGGTGGCTCCTTGTGGGAGAGACCAGAACTAGGGATCCCTGTTTAAAAATAGGGAATCTTCCATTCAAAATGGCAATGAGGAGTGCCGCACTGTCAGAGAGTCAGTACTGAGGGAGTGCCGCACTGTCAGAGAGTCAGTACTGAGGGAGTGCCGCACTGTCAGAGAGTCAGTGCTGAGGGAGTGCCGCACTGTCAGAGGGTCAGTGCGAGGGAGTGCCCGCCTAGTCAGAGGTCAGGGTGAGGGAGAGTGCGCCGCACTGTCAGAGGGTCAGTGCTGAGGGAGTGCACGCACTGTCAGAGGGGCAGTGCTGAGGGAGTGCCGCACTGTCAGAGGGTCAGTGCTGAGGGGAGTGCCGCACTGTCAGAGGGTCAGTACTGGGGGAGTTGCCGCACTGTCACGAGGGGTCACAGTGTCGCACTGTCAGAGGTGTCCATCAGTGCTGAGGGAGTGCCGCACTGTCAGAGGGTGTTCACTTCAAGGGTCAGTGCTACTGAGGGAGTGTCCGCTGAGGGAGTGCCGCACTGTCAAGAGGGTCAAGTGTGAGGGCGTAGGGTCAGTGCTGAGGGGAGTGCTGCACTGTCAGAGGGTAAACAGTGCTGAGGGGTGCCGCACTGGTCAGAGGGTCTTACTGATTTGATTTACATTGTCACATGTGTTAACATAGAACATAGACATAGAACAATACAGCACAGACGGCCCTTCGGCCTTCAATGTTGTGCGACCAAAATAAAAGCATGCCCCTCCTAACTAAACCATTCCCTTCTCCATATACTTATCAACTAAAACCTCTTAAACGCCACCAAACTTGGCGCATCTACAACAAGCGCAGGCATGGCATTCCACTCCCTAATCACTCTTTGGTAAAGAACCTACCTCTGATATCCGTCCTATAACTCATACCCTTAATTAAAGCTGTGGCCCCTCGTGCTAGCTTTCTCCATCCTAGGAAAAAGGCTATCACTGTCCACCCTATCTAAACCTCTAATCATCTTATATGCTTCAATAAGTCCCCTCTTAGCCGCCTCCTTTTCTAACGAAAAACAACCTCAAATCCTCAACCTCCTTGTAGGACCTGCCCTCCATACCAGGCAACATCCTGGTAAACCTCCTCTGTACCCTCTCCAATCCTCCACATCTTTTCTTATAGTGTGGCGACCAGAACTGCACACAATAACTCCAAGTGCGGCCGCACTAGAGTTTTGTACAGCTGCAACATGATGCTGCGGCTCTAAATTCAATCCCCCTACCAATAAAGCTAAGACTCCGTATGCCTTCTTAAACAACACTTTATCACTTGATTGCCTACTTTCAGGGATCTATTGACACATACACAAAGACCTTCTGTTCCTCAACGCTATTAAGAGCCCTACCATTAGCCTATACTCTAGAACAATTATTGTTCCTGCCAAAAGTGCATTACCTCACACTTTTCCACATTAAAACTCCATTTTTGCCACCTCTCAGCCAGCTCTGTCAACCTTGTCCAAGTCACTCTGTAAACTAAAAACACCCCTCGTCACTATCTACCACACCACCAACTTTAGTATCATCTGCAAATTTACTGATCCATCCCCAATACCCATACCAGATCTTTATAAAAATTACAAACAGCAGGGGCCCCAAAACAGACCCCTGAGGCAACCACTCGTCACCGAACTCCACGATGAATATCTCCCCTCAACCACCACCCTCTGTCTCATCTGCCAGCCAATTCCTAATCCAATTAGCTAATCACCCTCTATTCCAACACATCTGCATTTTCTGTACAGTGAAAAGTATTGTTTGTTTTGCACTGTACAGACAAAGCATACTGTGCATAGAGAAGGAACAGAGAGAGAGTGCAGAATGTAGTGCTATAGTCACAGCTAGGGTGTAGAGAAAGATCAACTTAATGCGAGGTAGGCCCATTTAAAGTTTTTTGGGTGAATGGTCTGCTTGCTCTCTCAGTTTGATAGGAACGATCTCTCGGGCAGTTTTATGACGATGAACGAGGCAGTTTCCTCTGGGATATCCCCCAATCAACATCACCCAAACAAGTCACATGGTCATTATCCTATTATTGTTTGTGGGATCTTGCTGTGTACGATTTGCAGTCACATTCCCTCTGGGAAAGTCACTTCAGAAAGAATTTCATTGGTTGTAAGCTGCTTTGACATGGCTGATGGCTGTGAATGGTGCTGTGTAAATACTAACGTCTCCTTCTCACTCAGAACACAACTAAGAACGGCAAAAACATTTCCTCCTGCTGCCTTGTGGTTTGGGAGGTTTGATCATGTGAGGTTTGATCACATGACCCTGCTGATAGATCACATGATGCTGAATGCTGTTATCTGTCCAAGGTTTGGGGAGATATGATTCATCAAGTCTCTCACTATCACCAGACTGTAGAAAAATACTCCACTCCCTGTTCCACCGTCTGATGAATTAGATTATTTATAATTCCGACAGAGAACACAAACAAGGATTTCAGGGTAAGTGATGTTTCACTAAGATCTCAGCCTGTGTTATTTCTCACAATCAGCAACAGTGATACACCAGATTCCTCATCCTCCTGAACTTTCCCTGCTTCTTGCACAGTCGAATGTTGCTGCACAATACACAGCGCAATAAACCCCATTCAATTCACTGATTCCCACCACGCTCTACCCCTGACACCCAGCAGCTGGGAGGTGCCGATCTCTCCTCACTCAGTGTGAAACAAACCCAATCTACACAAATCTTTAAATCAAACCCCTTCAGCAACTGCACAGACAGGGCAATCAGCAACCGGCCCTTCAAGAAGAGACGGATCAGAAGAGATTTGACAAAAATGTTCAAAATCAGGAGGTGTCAGGATGGAGAAAATTGTGAAAAACTGGAAGCACTGAGGGGGGAGTGTACAGATTCACAGGAACTGCAAAGGCAGCAACAGTGATTCGAGTAAAACTCCTCCATACAGCGAGTGGTTAGAATCGGAATGTACTGTCCTGAGAGTGTGGTGGAGACAGATTCACACAGCGAGTGGTTTTTAGGATCTGGATTTTCTGTCTGAGAGTGTGGTGGAACGATTCACACAGCTAGTGGTTAGGATCTGGATGTACTGTCTGAGAGTGTGGTGGAGACAGATTCACACAGCGAGTGGTTAGGATCTGGAATGTTCTGTCTGAGAGTGTGTGGTGGAGGACAGATTCACACAGCGAGTGGTTAGGATCTGGAATATACTGTCTGAGAGTGTGGTGGAGACAGATTCACCAGCGAATAGTTAGGATCTAGAATGTACTGTCTGAGAGTGTGGTGGAGACAGATTCACACAGGTGTATAGGATCTGGAATGTACTGTCTGTGACTCACAAGTCTGGCCAGTCTGTGGAGACAGAGTGAATGTTTGAGGTGATGTTGATTTGATTGAGTTGAAACTTTCACTTTGTTTCTCTCTTCAGAGGACACTGGATGGAGTTTTTTTGGAGAATGGGATTGAGAAAACACAGTAAAGGTTGGGAAATCGCGCTGAGGAACAGACTAACCGTAATCGAACTGAATGATAAGCTGGCTTTGATGGGTTAGGTTGCTGCCTCCTGCTACAATTTGCTGACACATTAAGAAGTCTCACAACACCAGGTTAAAGTCCAACCAGTTTATTTGATATAATCCCAGAAGCTTTTGGAAACACTGTTCCTTTGTCAGGTGTTTGGAAAATTCTGATCAGAGAAGGGGCGTATAAGGTCACACACAGTTTATAGAATACTGATTAGAATGCGAGTCTTTACAGCTAACCTGCTATTCAAGTCTTAAAAATGCAGACAGTATGAGTGGAGAGAGTGTTAAGCACCAGTTAAAGAAATGTATATTGTCTTCAGACAGGACAGTAAGTGAGATGTTGCAATTTCAGGCAAGTCATGGGGGTTACAGATAGTGTGACAGGAACCCAAGATTCCTGTTAAGACCGCCCTCGTGTGTGGAACTTGGCTATCAGTCTCTGCTCAGTGACTCTGTACGGTCGTGTGTCGTGGTTAATTCAACCAGGATCTTGAGTTTATGTCACACTATCTGTAATACCCTTGATTTGTCTGGACGTGTAAAATCTCACTTACTGTCCTGTCTGGAAACATTACACATCTCTTTAACCTGTACTTAATGCTATCTCCACTCACATTATCTACGTCTTTAAGACTTGAATAGCAGGTTAGCTGTAAAGACTTGCATTCTAATCAGTATTCTGTAAACTGTGTGTGACTTTATACGCCTTTCTCTGATCAGAACCTTTCACACACCTGACGAAGGAACAGTGTTTCCGAAAGCTTGTGGGTTTACTATCAAATAAACTTGTTGGACTTTAACCTGGTGTTGTGAGATTTTTTACTGTGTTCGCCCTAGTCCAAGGCCGGCATCTCCACGTCATGATTTGCTGACGTCAGTCATTCCCCCACTTGTGTTCAGGAGCTGTGAGGCAGTGAGTTGTGTTCCCAGCCTCTCTCCCTCCAATCCCCCTCCTCCCTCCATCCTCATTGCTGTCCCTCTGTCTCTCTCTCTCTCTCAGAAGCAGCTTTTCTCTCACGCTGGGATTAATGCTATCTCCGTCTCTTCTGTTTCTAAGGTCATCTCTGTCTTTGCAAACACTTTAAGATGTTCCTGCTGAGGTAATTTGAGCCGTTACCAATGGCAACGCAGCCTGTGAGTCACAACGAGATGTCAGAGTGAGACGCAAGGGGCACAATCAAAATAAATTAACTGGGCAGACAACAATTCGGCAGCCAATTAGGAAAAGGAGCCAAAACACGGAGAGAAAGAGAGAGGAGGTTGAAAGGCTGGTGTTTATTTAACACCTCAGATCATCCAAGAAATATCTCACTTCGATTCACACTAACTCAATGTGAGATAAAGGAAGGACATCTCATCATCTTCATCACTATCAACAGCCTCTGCTCTTTGAATCGAGTTCCATAATTCAGCATCTTATCCAATGTTCACCCCCTCTTGGGCAGTGATAATAGAATTATAGAGGTTTACAGCACGGAAACAGGCCCTTCAGCCCAACCTGCCCATGCTGCCCTTTATTTTAAAGCCAATCCCAATTGCCCGCATTTGGCCCATATCCCTCTATACCCATTGTACCCATGTAACTATCTAAAGGCTTTTTAAAAGACAAAATTGTCCCATCTCTACTACTGCTTCTGGCAGTTTATTCCAGACACTCACCACCCTCTGTGTGAAAAAACTGTCCCTCTGAACACTTGTGCATTTCTCCCCTCTCACCTTAAACTTACACCCTCTAGTTTCAGACTCCCCTACCTTTGGGAAAAGATATTGACTATCTCGCTGATCTGTGCCCCTCATTATTTTATAGATCTCTAAAAGATCACCTCTCAGCCTCCTACACTCTAGAGAAAAAAGTCTCAGTCTATCCAGCCTCTCCTTATAACTCAAACCATCAAGTCCCGGTAGCATCCTAGTAAATCTTTTCTGCACTCTTTCTAAACTAATAATATCCTTTCTATAATAGGGTGATCAGAATTGTACATGGTATTCCAAGTGGTTTTACCAATGTCTTGTACAACTTCAACAAGACGTCCCAACTCCTGTATTCAATGTTCTGACTGATGAAACCAGGCATGCCGAATGCCTTCTTCACCGCTCTGTCCACCTCTGACTCCATTTTCAAGAAGCTATGAACCTGTACCCTGAGATCTCTCTGTTCTGTAACTCTCCCCAGTGCCCTACCATTAACTGAGTAAGTCCTGCCCTGGTTCAATCGACCAAAATACATCACCTCACATTTGTCTAAATTAAACTCCATCTGCCGTTCGTCAGCCCACTGGCCCAATTGATCAAGATCCCATTGCAATTGGAGATAACCTTCCACTATGTCACCAATCTTGGTGTCATCTGAAAACTTACTAACCATGCCGCCCCCCCCCTATATTCTCATCCAAATCATTGATATAAATGACAAATAACAGTGGGCCCAGCACTGATCCCTGATGCACACCGCTGGTCACAGGCCTGAAGTTTGAAAAACAGAAGCCAATTTTGTATCCATTTAGATACCTCACCCTGGATCCTGTGAGATTTAACTTTATGCAACAACCTACCATGCAGTACCTTGTCAAAGGCCTTGCTAAACTCCATGTAGACAACGTCAACTGTACTGCCCTCATCTGGTAATGGAAGATGGCAGTCTCTCAGGCAGAGAGACTACAGAGTGGTGGCAGAGGTGGGTGTGAGGGAACAGGGGGTATGGGGAAGCAGAGATGGTGGGGGAATAGGGGGGGCGATGGTTGTGGTGGAGTGGAGGGTGTGTTGGCAGGTAGGGGCTGGGTGGGGCAAACATCCCTGTCCCACCAGCACACCTGTCTGTTTGCCAGATTTTCTGCCTTTCCCTGTTTCTGACCCCTTTTTCGAATGTTCTGACCCGTATCTGTCTCAGGTGCTCCCTATTGGCATCGCCCTGAATACAGATCCTCCCTTTCCTCTCTCCAGCGCAGTCCACGCACTCCCCCCGCACTGCATCCCCCTCCAACTCCCCCGCCTCTGAAATTAGAAACAGAGAAATTCTTACCCCTGATCACTGAACTGAATGCTGAGTGGGGTTTCCCTGTCCTGTCAGAGTGGGCATCTCTGACAGTTAGTAGGACAGGAAGATGTGAGATCCATCCAGAAATCAGTTCCCCCACAATGTGAAATGAGGTCACATTTCAGGGACTGAGTGAATAGGTATGTGAGGTTATGGGAATCAGGTCTGGGTGGGATTGTGGCCAGTGCAGACTGGATGGGCTGAATGGCCTCCTTCTGCACTGCATGTTTTTTATGATTCCTTCATTGCTCCAAACTTTCCTGGTAGTCAGATTCCACTAGGAATCGCATTTATATTTAAATCTCAGGAATTGGCGCTGAAAACTCAGCTGGCTAGGGTTCAGGAATGAGATCGAGGATCTGTTGAACTGGTGCAGTGACATTAATCTCTCCCTCAATATCAACAAAACAGTGGAGATTGTCATCGACTTCAGGAAGTGTAAAGGGGAACATGTCCCTGTCTACATAGAACATAGACATATAGAACATAGAACAATACAGCACAGAACAGGCCCTTCGGCCTTCGATGTTGTGCCGACCAAAATAAAAAGCAATGCCCCTCCAAACTAAACCATTCCCTTCTCTTCCATATACTTATCAATTAACCTCTTAAACGCCACCAAACTTGGCGCATCTACAACAGCTGCAGGCAGGGCATTCCACTCCCTAATCACTCTTTGAGTAAAGAACCTACCTCTGATATCCGTCCTATAACTCATACCCCTTAATTTAAAGCTGTGTCCCCTCGTGCTAGCTTTCTCCATCCTAGGAAAAAGGCTATCACTGTCCACCCTATCTAAACCTCTAATCATCTTATATGCTTCAATAAGATCCCCTCTTAGCCGCCTCCTTTCTAACGAAAACAACCTCAAATCCTTCAACCTCTCTTCATAGGACCTGCCCTCCATACCAGGCAACATCCTAGTAAACCTCCTCTGTACCCTCTCCAATGCCTCCACATCTTTCTTATAATGTGGCGACCAGAACTGCACACAATACTCCAAGTGCGGCCGCACTAGAGTTTTGTACAGCTGCAACATGATGCTGCGGCTCCTAAATTCAATCCCCCTACCAATAAAAGCTAAGACTCCATAAGCCTTCTTAACAACTTTATCCACTTGACTGCCTACTTTCAGGGATCTATTGACACATACACCAAGATCCTTCTGTTCCTCAACACTATTAAGAGCCCTACCATTAGCCCTATACTCTACACATTTATTGTTCCTGCCAAAGTGCATTACCTCACACTTTTCCACATTAAACTCCATTTGCCACCTCTCGGCCCAGCTCTGCAACTTGTCCAAGTCACTCTGTAAACTAAAACACCCCTCTTCACTATCTACCACACCACCAACTTTAGTATCATCTGCAAATTTACTGATCCATCCCTCAATACCCTCATCCAGATCATTTATAAAAATTACAAACAGCAGGGCCCCCAAAACAGACCCCTGAGGCACACCACTCGTCACCGAACTCCACGATGAATATCTCCCATCAACCACCACCCTCTGTCTTCTATCTGCCAGCCAATTTCTAATCCAATTAGCTAAATCACCCTCTATTCCACACATCTGCATTTTCTGTAGAAGTCTTCCATGGGCCACCTTATCAAAAGCCTTACTAAAGTCCATATATACTACATCAACCGCCTTACCCCCATCCACCTCTCTGGTCACTTTCTCAAAAAACTCAATGAGGTTAGTAAGGCATGACCTACCCTTCACGAAACCATGCTGACTATCCCCAATCAATTCATTTCTCTCTAAATAACTATAATTCCCACATCAATGGGAATGAAGTAGAAAGGGAGTTTTTAGGTGAGCAGATCACCTATAATCAATCCTGGTCCCCCCCATGCCGACACTATCATTAAGAAAGCCCCATTAACACCTTTACTTTCTCAGGAGACTAAGGAAATTTGACGTGTCCGCTACGACTCTCACCAACTTTTACAGATGCCCCATAGAAAACATTCTTTCTGCTTGTATCACAGCTTGGTATGGGCTCCTGCTCTATCCAAAACCACAAGGAACTACAAAAGGGTTGTGAATGTAGCCCAATCCATCAGACAAACCAGCCTCCCATCCATGGACTCTGTCTACACTTCCCGCTGCCTCGGGGAAAAGCAGCTGGAATAATTAAGGACCTCATGTACTTTGGACATTCTCTCTTCCACCTCCTTCTGCCTGGAAAAAGATATAAAAGTCTGAGGTCCCGTACCGACCGACTCAAGAACAGCTTCGTCCCTGCTGCTGTCAGACTTTTGAATGAATCTACCTTGCATTAAGTTGATCTTTCTCTACACACTAGCTGTGACTGTAACACTATATTCTGCACCCTGTCCTTTCCTTCTCTATGAACGGTATGTTTTTTTTACATACAGCATGAAAGAAACAATACTTTTCACCGTATACTGATACATGTGACAATAATAAATCAAATCAAATCAAATCACATTCGGACTACACTTTATCAGCCAGCATTCAATTGACCAGCTGAAAGAGCTGTCTGAAATTTTAAATCTGGCCTAAAGAGGCAATGGGGGTGAACACTGGGGAACAGAATCTCTCGATTCATTGTGGGCTAGAGGACCAATCTGCACACAACAGCAGGGGGGTCCCCACCAGCGGAGTTAATGAAACGTTGTCTCCGAATTCACACTGAGTCTGGTTTTTCCAAATTTGCTGACAAAGTAAAAGCCAGCCAAAGCAGTCAGGAAGCAAGCCATGAAGCCCTGTCTGTGAGGACTTTTCAAACTGGGCTGAGTTGGGTCTGTCTCTCTCTCTCTCTCTCACTCTCTCTCTCTCTCCCTGTCCCTGTCTCTCTCTTTCTCTCTCTCTCTGCCCCTCTCTCTCACTCACTCTGCTTTTGTCTCACTCTCCCTCTTTCTCTCTCTGTCTCACTCTCTCTCACTTTGTCTCTGTTTCACTCTCTTTTTCTCTCTCTCACTGACTCTTTCTCCCACTCGCGCTCTCTTTGTCTCTCTCTCTCTCGCTCTCTCTCTGTCTCACTCTCTACCTCACTTTTTCTCAATCACTCTATCTTATTCTCCCTTTCTCTTTCTCTCTGTGTCTCACTCTGTCTCTCACTCTCTCTGTCTCCATTCTCTCTCTCTCTCTCCCGGTCTCTCTCTCTCTTTCTCTCTCTCAGTCTCATTCTCTGTCCCTGTCTCACTCTCACTCTCTCTGTGTATGTCTCTCTCTCTCTGTCTCTGTCTCAGTCTCTTTCCCTCTCTGTCTGTCTCACTCTCTTTGTCTCTCCCTGTCTATGTCTCTGTTTCACTGTCTCTCCCTCCCTCTCTCTGTCACTCTCTCTCTCTCCCTCTCTGTCTCTCTGTCTGTCTCTCTCTTTCTTGCACTCTCTCTCTGTCTCACTCTCACTCTCTCTGTCACATTCTCCCTCTTTCTGTCTATCTCTCTGTCTCGTTCTCTCTGTCTCACTCCTTCTCTCTCAATCCCTTTCTTTCTGTCTCACTTTCCCTCTCTCTGTCTGTATCTCTCTATCTCTCTCTCTGTCTCACTCTCTCTGTCTCACTCTCTTTCTCTGTTGGGTCTTTCAACTTCAGAGTGATTATTTGTTTAGTGTCAGGGTTAAAATTAGAAGTTAGGGGTTAAAGGCTAGGGATTGGGGTAGTGTCAGCGTTAAAGTTGGAGATTAGGGATTAAGGGTTAGAGGTAGGTATAGTGTCAGGGTTAAGGTTGGAGGTTAGGGGTTAAGGGTTGAGTTAGGGTTGGGCCAATTAGCTGAAGATCAGATTCAGGAATTGATGCTCTGGGGTCAAAAGCCAAAATTAAAGAAACCATGACCTTTGCACCCATTGATTTATCCAAACTCTTCCACTGATATCCATGTTGTAATTTCTGTATACACAGGGCAGTAAGAATCAGAGTGACAGAGACACAAAGAGCACGTGTACAAACTTCCACATGTACAAATTAGGGACAGGAGGAGGCACTCGGCCCTTCAAACCTACTTCCCCATTCAATAAAATCATTAGTGATCTGAGTGTAACCTCAATCCCATATTCCTTCTTCCAACTGATCACCTTTCAGCCCCTTGCTTATCACAATCTACCCCACTCTGTCTAATACAAACATACAAGGAATAAGAGAGAATAGAAGAGAGAGAGAAACAGTGAGAGACAAAGAGAATACAAGAAAGAGAGACAGAGAGAGAGAGAGCATGAGAGTCAGAGTGAGAAACAAACCAAGACTGGGGGATTCATTTAAAGGACATTCAGCTAAGGACAGATGACAGCCGCAATAAATAAACCAGCACAGATGCTGCGAATCCCCAGCAGCTTCTGTTAAATGTGAGAAAGGAAGCACACAGAGGAATAGTGGGAATCTGCCGGTGAATTGAAGGACACAGAGAGTGCTCCAGACATCACCAGTAAGGATACCAGCCTCCTGGAGGCTGTTCTGGTGACACAGTCTACACTATAACCATCTCCCAGAACGCTCCTAAATTGTGGCCAATTGTGAACGGAACATTTAAAATGTGTTGCATTCCTAAAATATCCAATTCCCTCCTCAGCAATCTCCTGTTGGATATGAGACCTGAAACTTTCTCCTTGAATTCAGAGATTGGCCAATTCCTACATCTCGCCCAATCCAGGTCCAATCCCCGGGCATCACTTCACTTTGCTTCATTTTACTGAATCATTTCTAAAACCTCCACAACTTTCTAAATTCACAAGCCTGGTCAATCTGATCTGACCTCAACTCCACTTCCCTGCCTTATCCCCATAATCCTTGATTTCCTTACTGATTAAAAACCTGTCTATCCCAGCCTTGAATATATTTAATGATCCAGCCTTTACAGCTCTCTGCCTTAAAGAATCCCACAGAGAAGAAATTCCTCCTCATTCTGTCTTACATGGGGCGACCTCTTTACTCTGAGACTATTCCCTCTGGCACTAGACTCTCCCACAGGGGAAAACAACCTCTCAGCATCTACCCTGTCAAACCCCCTGAGACTCCTGTATGTCTCAGTAAAGGTCACCTCTCACGCTTCTCAACCCCAATGAATTCAGGCCCAACCTACTCAATCTTTCCTCATAGGAAAATCCCTCCATAATTGGGATCAATCTTGTGAACCTTCTCCGGACTGCCTCCAATACCAGTGTATCTTTCCTGAGATAAAGGGACCAAAATTGTTCACAGTATTCCAGCTGTGAGCCTTGTATAATTTTAGCAAAACTTTCTGTATTTTTAGGCTCATTTCCTTTGAAATCAAGACCAACACCCCATTTCCCTTCCCTATCCCTGCTGAACTTACATGCTAGTTTTGTGTGATTTATTCCTGAAACTTCTCTGTGCTGCCACTTTCTGCACTCTTTCTCCATTTAAATAATATTAATCTCTTTTATTCTTCAAACTTCATATTTGAAACTTCACAGCTTCATATTTTCCTATATTATGTTCCATCTGCCAAGTTTATGCCCACCCACCCTAACTGATCTGTATGCCTTGGTAAACTCTTTGTGTCATCCTCACCATTTGCCTTCCCACCTGGCAAAAGTACGTCCTCTTCCCTCTTCCAAACCATTAAAATATGTTGTGAATAATAGTGGCCCTAGCACTGATCCATGCGGATCTTTGCTAGTTACAGGTTTCCATCCTGAAAATGCTCCTCTTATCCCAAATCTTCATCTTCTGATAGATAGCCAGTTCTCTATCCATGCCAATGTCATGGCCCTTATCTTATTAAGTGGCATTTTATGCAATACCTTATCGAACACTTTTTGGAAATTTAGTCCATCTACTAGTTCTCCTTTATCTATCCAGATTGTTATCACCTCAAAGAATTCTACTAAATCTACCAGGCATAACTTTCCCTTCATGAAGCCATGCTGACACTTCTTGATTACATTATGTACTTTTAAATGTTCTGCTATTCCATCTTTTATACTGGACTCTAACATTTTCTCAGTAATAGATGCTAAACTAACTGGCCTATAGTTACCTGTTTTTTTTGTCTCCTTTTTTGAGTAAAGGCATTACATTGGTAGTTTTCCAATCCTCTGAGTCTTTTCGAGAATTTAAGGAGTCTTGGTTGGTTATTACCAGTGCATCCACTATCTCTGTAGCTTTCCTTTAATATCCTCGGATCTAACCCATGAAGTCCAGGGGATTTATCAGTCTTTAGCCCATTAGTTTCCCTCCCACTGCAAGTTCCTCTCCAGCCCTGAGCAGATGCCCTGAACCCGGGCACCGGGCAGTGTAACACAGCTGTCCGCACTCTCATTCTCTGCTGGAGGGCACACTGTCAATCCCCCCTCTCTATACTAGCCCCTTCGACCACTACATTCTACATGCTCCCCCCACTTTAACGCCTTCCTGTATTACGGTGCTGTGGACAGGCAGCTGATCCAGCCCTGCAGCCCTCACTCTCACCCAAACAAGCTGTGAGAGCCTCAAACCTGTTGGACAATTACAGAGACTGACACTCCTGCTCTCTGTCCCCCCTTACCTGCCTCAGCTCCACTCACACCTTCCACACCATCTCTGCCATGTCCTCAATTTCCATAAGAGATCCGAGCAGAATTAGGCCACTCGGCCCATTGAGTCTGCTCCACCATTTTCTCATTCCCCATTCTCCTGCCTTTTCCTCTTAATCCCCGATTCCCTTATCAATCAAGAACCTATCTATCCGGTCATTAACAAGATTTCAGAGTCCGTTATTAAATACAAGATGGCACTTTGAAGTGCAGGATGAAATAGGCCTGAGTCGGACAGGCTTTGATAAGGGGATCTCATGTCTGATAAACCTCTTTGAGTTCTTTGAGGAGGTTGTAAGGAAGTTGGATAATGTCATCGTTATCCCATTACAAAAATCCCAGATTGGCTCTAACTGCACCCATTCCCAGATCTAACCGTAAGCATTTGATTTTTAAATCATTGGCTGGTTTCTTTTCACATTTTCTTTTTGTAGTGTTAATCATTTGTTTTGTCACCTTTGCTGCTTTCCGAACTGTTCCGTTGCCGGGATCTCTGCTCTTCCTTACATTTGCCTATGTGCTTTTCATTTTGTTTTCTGTTGGATCTTCAATAACGATCAGTATAACTCAGTCCTTTATGGGTATAAAGTGCTTCTCGGTGACATTACATTCTTTTTACTCATCATCTGCCGCTGAGACGCTAACAGATTTCCCAGGTTATTCTTTGTATTCAGTTGCTGTTCATTTTGTAGCGGATGATAAGCATTAATATGAGCTCTGTTTAAATTGTGTTAGAGGTTGTTCTTGTGTTAAAGGTCGTCTCCATGACTGCATTTGCATTTGGAGGCCTGTTGTGTGATTGTTTGCCAATTGACTGGGATATATTCAATTTGTGTCGAGCACCAGCTGTCACCATCTCTCTCGGGCTCACAGAGGATGTTTCGAAATTTCACAAACATCTCTGTCTCTCTCTCTCTCACTACCTCGCACTTAGTTCATAATAAGTTCATAAGAAATAGGAGAGAATTAGACCATTCAGCCCATCGAGTCTGCTCCACCTTTCCATCATGATATACCTCTCATTCCCCATTTTCCTGCCTCCGCCCCATAATTCTTCAACCCACTATATTCCCCATGATCATCCTCAACACTGGTGCCCCACAAGGCTGTGTCCTCAGCCCCCTCACTATACTCCTTATATACCTACAACTGTGCGGTCAAATTCTGCTCCAATTCAATTGGCTGACGACACCACCCGTAGTGGGTGCGATCTCAAACAGTGATGAGACAGAATACAGGAACGAGATAGAGAATCTGGTGAACTGGAGCAGCAACAATAATCTCTCCCTCAATACCAACAAAACAAAGGAGATTGTCATTGACTTCAGGAAGTGTAAAGGAGAACATGTCCCTGTCTACATCAAAGGGAACCAAACAGAAATAGTCAAAAGCTCCAAGGTTTTAAACGTACAGATCACCAACAACCTGTCCTAGTCCCCCCCATGCCGACACTATAGTTAAGAAAGCCCCACCAACACCTCTACTTTCTCAGAAGACTAAGGAAATTTGGCACGTCAGCTACAACTCGCACCAACTTTTACAGATGGCCCATAGAAAGCATTCTTTCTGATTGTATCACAGCTTGGTCTGGACTTTTGCTCTGTCCAAGACCACAAGAAACTCAAAGATTGTGAATGTAATCCAATCCATCACACAAACCAGCCTCCCATCCATTGACTCTGTCTACACTTCCCACTGCCTCAGCAAAGCAGCCAATATAATTAAGGACTCCTCACATCCCGGACATTCTCTCTTCCACTTTCTTCCTTCGGGAAAAAGGTACAAAAGTCTGAGTTCACATACCAACCAAATCAAGAACAGCTTCTTCCCTGTTGCTGTCAGACTTTTGAAAGGACCTACCTCGCATTAAGCTGATCTTTCTCTACACCTCAGCTATGACTGTAACACTACATTCTGCACCCTCTCCCTTCCTTCTCTATGAACAGTATGCTGTGTCTGTACAGTGCAAGAAACAATGGGGGTGATTCCCGGGAGATCCCAGTGGCGCCTGGGATCCGCGCTGGGTGTCCAGCTCCAATAGTGTCCCCCAGTATCAGATTTCTGATAGTGTTAACTCCACGCAGGAATCTGCAGGCAGGCATCGAGCATATCGTTAGTGGGCCCAAGGCTGAAATCTAACCCCCCTCCACCCCCACCAGGATGTTTCACTCCAGCAGAGAATACTATAGTTCCCTGCTTGTGGGACCTGGGGACCTGAACTCTCTGGAGTGAAGAGGGGGGCGCAGGGTTGGGTGCATCCCAGTGTTGGCACCTTAGCATTGTGTTACCTGGCATTACCATGGGGCAAATCACCAATCCACAGGGGGCATCTTGGCACTGCCCATTGGGCATGGGGCAGTGCCAAGGGGGTGAGGCATAACGGGGGCAGGGCCTAATGGGAGTGACACCTCAATGGGCGGCCAGTGGTGGTATGCACCAGATGGGGGTGTCAGTTTGCTGGGGGGTGGGTGTGGTGTCAGCACTGGGGGGGGGTGGTGAGGAATGGGGTGGTGTGGGTCGGGAGCTGCCAGTGCAGGGGAAATTGAGGGGTTTGGGAGATTGGGGCTGCAGGAAGGGGGAATCGAGGCTGGGCCGGAGTATGCTTAGGGGGGGGAATCAGCGATCGGGGTGGGGGAGGGGGTTGAAAGGGCGATGACCAGCAATGTGGGATTTTAGGGCTGGTCAGCAATTGGGAGGCTGGCAGTGTGGGGTCAATCTCAGCACTAACAGATCAGCACATGCGCAATGGCTCACTCAGCACACTGCTGCCGGCCTCTCCAGTGGGAATAGGCCCCACTCACTGGTTTTCTGTGTGATTCACACTGGGGCACTCTGCAGTGCGCAGAGTGTGGGAGACTGTTCAAAAAATAAACAATGAGATTTATTCCACTTTTTACAAATTGAGCACTTAGCTTTTTTTGGGAAAATGACCCCCAACATCTCTCACTGTAACTAATACACACAACAATAAATCAAATCAAAATCACATCAGGAGCTCCAAGTCACTCAGAGAGCAGACTACACAATTATTATCCAAAGAATGTTCCCAGAGGGTGAGACCAAATGTGTAATTCTTACCTACAGCATCAGCAAACACATTCTCCTTTATCCTCTGCAATATTCCCTAATTCCAGTGATTGGTTTGAGTCAGGGTGTTAGTGAGTGAATGGCTCCATGCTAATGTACGGATTGGGGAATTCAGAGAGATATCGACCAGGAAATCGGAATAATGATCAGTTTATTGGGAAATCTGAAATTCCAAGTTCACCATCAAGTCAAGGAAGGAAACGGAATATCCGCACTGCGGGAATGAAGAATGAACTAAATCTGAATGATGCAATATTCATGTAGAGTGAGCAGGATTAGTGAATAAATCTGCAGCCAGGAACACATTAATCCCAGCAAAATCCCGAGCGATTAAATATAGATTAAACCCGTCCACTGATTCAGAAAAATCCTTCAAAATGTTTTCAGGGTCACAGTTTAAAACCTGACTTCACACAATCTCGGGGAATTTGCCCATTTTTCTGTGAGTTTGGAAGAATGGCTGAGGCTCTCGTTCCCATGTTCACCGTGTGTGGGAATCCAGCGGGATCTCCGGATCCAGCAATACCCAGAATTCGCCAATCCCACCGGCAGTGAGTCTATCAGGTCCGCACCCACACAGTGCCCAGGAAAGAGAACACTACATACTCCACCCCACCATGCTCCACTCCCCCCGCTTCCCCCCCCAGTGCCCCACTTCGCATCCAGCTCCCCCTCCCCCTGCCTCTGGTACCCCCCTCCCTGCTTCCCCCTCAACTCCCCCGTTTCCCCCCAGTTACCTCTCCCCCAGCACCCCCACTCCCCCCCCACTCCTCATTTCCCCCAGCTACCCCCTCCACCACATCCCTGTTTCTTCCCCAGCCCCTGTTCCCCCCCCCATTTCCCTCCCCCCACCAACTATACATGCCGGTGTGTAATTTGCCCCCTCTGTTTTTTGTGTTAAAGTGTGCAGAGATCTGGAGAGAGACACGCAGATTTTCTCATAGGACCTCCTGCTGGATCCTGGGGAGATTCCGTGTGGTGTAACTGAGACAGTCACCCAGCATTACTCTGATAACTGCCTCAAACAGCAAGTTCATTAAAATCCGATTGCCCTCCCCACCCCTCCCACTCTTCCCTCACCTCCCCCCCCCCTCCCTCACCCTCATCAATATCCTCTGTCTCCCCCACCCTCCTCCCTCTGCCTTCCCCTCACCTCCCCTTTCTACCACTCTGCCCTTCCTGTCCCCTCACCCTCCCCTGCCCTACCCACTCCCCTTGACCTTGCATCTCTCTCCGCTCCCCTCCCTCTCCCCCTCACCCTCTCTCTCACCCTCCCCCACCCTACCCCTCCCCTCGAACTTGCCTCTTTCTCCTCTCCCTCCCTCTCCACCTGTCCTCCAATTCCCTTCTCCCTCCCTCTCCTGATGGGAGATGATCTCGGAGCTGCAGGAAATAATTGTCCTTTCTTGAAGATCTGATCTGATTTCTGATCATTTAGTTACAAATCTTGAATATTGGATGGTCACATCCCTGCTCCATCTGTGTTCTTCCTGTATTCATCCCCACAATTCCCATTGCTCCTTTACCCATCTCCACAATTCCCACTTTTCCCATACCCAACTCCCAATTCCCACTTTTCCCACATCCATCCCCAAAATTCCCACTACTCTCTTACCCATCTCCACAATTCCCACTGCTCCTGTATCCAGCTCCCAATTCCCACTGTTCCTGCACATATCCCCACAATTCCCACTGCTCCCACACCCATCCCCAAAAGGGGTCATGAAAAGGGATTATAGGCATTTGGGTAGACAGCTGACAAGGAGAAACACAAAGGTAGTCTCAGGATTGCTGCCTGCGCTGCGGGAAAGTGAGAGCAAGAATAGAATGAGGTGAAGGATGAATGCGTGGCTGAGGGACTGGAGCAGGGGGCAGGGATTTCGGTTCCTGGATCATTGGGACCTCTTTAGGGGCAGGTGTGACCTGTACAGCAAGGACGGGTGGCACTTAAATCCCAGGGGGACCAATATCTTGGCGGGAAGGCTGGCTAGGGCTTCTGAAGGGACTTTAAACTAGAAAGGTTGGGGGGAGGGAATCGAGATGAGGTAACTGGGAGCGAGGAGGTTAGCTCCCTAGTAGAGAAGGATTATAGACAGTATGAGGGGGAGGTTAGACAGGTGATGGAGAAGGGAAGTGCCCAGACTGAGGGTCTGAAGTGTGTCTATTTTAATACCAGGAGTGTAGTGAATAAAGAGGATGAGCTCAGGGCCTGGATTGCTGCTTGGAAATGTGATGTGGTGGCCATTACAGAGACTTGGATGTCTCAGGGACAGGACTGGGTACTTCAGGTGCCAGGATTCAGATGCTTCAGGAAGGACAGAGAGGGAGGTAGAAGAGGTGGCGGAGTGGCACTGTTGATCAGGGACAGTGTCATAGCTTTAGAGGAGGAGGATGCCGTGGAGGGATTGTCTACAGAGTCTCTGTGGGTGGAAGTTAGGAACAGCAAGGGGTCGAAAACTTTGCTGGGTGTTTTTTATAGGCCGCCCAATAGTGACAGGGATGTTGAGGTCCAGATAGGGAAACAGATCCTAGAGAGATGTAGAAATAACAGAATTGTCGTGATGGGAGATTTTAATTTCCCAAACATCGACTGGAATGTCCCAAGGGTAAGGGGTTCGGATGGTGAGGAGTTTGTTAGGTGTGTTTGGGAGGGTTTCCTGACACAGCACATGGATAAGCCTATGAGAGAAGAGGCTGTACTTGACCTGGTGCTGGCTAATGATGATGTAGAAATGCCGGCGTTGGACTGGGGTAGTAAGAACTCAGTAAGAATCTAGCAACACTAATTTTAAATCTGACCGATTTACTATCAAATAAATCGGTTGGATTTAAAATTAGTGTTGCTAGATTCTTGCTGGCTAATGAGCCAGGACCGGTGTCGGATCTCTCGGTAGGAGAGCATTTTGGGAATGGTGATCATAATTCTATCTCCTTCACGATAGCATTGGAAAGAGATAGGATCAGGCAGGATAGGAAAGTGTTTATCTGGAGTAGGGGGAAATATGAAATCATTAAGCAGGATATTGGAAGAGTAAACTGGAAGGAGGTGTTCTTGGGGAAAAGTACTGAAGGAAGGTGGCGGATTTTCAAAGAATGTTTGTCTGGAGCTCTGCACGACAATGTTCCGGTGAGACAAGGAAGTTTTGGTAGCTCGAGAGAACCGTGGTGCACAAAGGTTGTGATGAACCTAGTTAGGAAGAAAAGAAAGTTGTACAATAGGTTCAGGGAGCTAGAGGATGTTAAGGATCTAGAGGCATATAAGACTTATAGAAGGGAGCTTAAAAAGGAAATTAGAAGAGCCAGAAGGGGTCACGAGAAGGCTTTGGTGGGTAGGATTAAGGAGAATCCCAAGGCATTCTACAAATATGTGAAAAGTAAAAGGATGAGAAGAGAAGGGATAGGACCTATAAAAGGTGAAGGGGGAAAAGTCTGTGTAGAACCAGAAGAAATGGCAGAGGTGCTTAATAAGTACTTTGCCTTGGTATTCACAGTGGAGAGTGATCTGGGGGGGTTGTACTACAGGAATGCAGCAAACTGAAAAGATTGAGTATGTGGACATTAAGAAAGAGGAGGTGTTGGAACTGTTAAATTCCATCAAGGTAGATATGTCGCCGGGTCCGGATGGGATGTACCCCAGGTTACTGTGGGAGGTGAGGGAAGTGATTGCAGAGCCCCTGGCGATGATCTTTGCGTCGTCGATGGAGATGGGAGAGGTTCCAGAAGATTGGAGGATTGCGGATGTGGTGCCTATTTTCAAGAAAGGGAACAGGGATAGTCCTGGAAATTACCGACCGGTGAGTCTGACCTCAGTGGTCAGTAAGTTGATGGAGAGGATTCTGAGAGACAGGATTTATGAGCATTTAGAGAAATTCAATATGATCAGGAATAGTCAACATGGCTTTGTTAAGGGCAGATTGTGCCTTATGAGCCTAGATGAATTCTTTGAAAATGTGACCGAACACATTGACGAAGGAAGAGAAGTGGATGTGGTTTACATGGATTTCAGGAAGACATTTCATAAGGTCCCTCATGTAAGACTTCTTGAGAAGGTGAGAGGTCATGGGATCCAAGGGGCTTTGGTCTTGTGGATCCAGAACTGGCTTGCCTGCAGAAGGCAGAGAGTAGTTGTGGATGGGTCTTCTTCCGCATGGAGGTCAGTCACCAGTGGAGTGTCCCAGGGATCTGTTCTAGAACACTTGCTGTTTGTCATTTTCATAAATGACCTGGATGAGGAAGTGGAGGGATGGGTTAGTAAGTTCGCCGACGATATGAAGGTTGGTGGTGTTGTGGATAGTCTGGAGGGATGTCTGAAGTTGCAGCGAGACATAGATAGGATGCAAGACTGGGCGGAGAAGTGGCAGATGGACTTCAACGCGGATAAATGTGTGGTGGTCCATTTTGGCAGGACCAATGGGATGAAGCAGTATAATATCAAGGGTAGGAGTCTTGGCAGTGTTGAGAAGTAGAAGGATCTTGGGGTCTGGGTCCATAGGATTCTTAAATCTACCCCGCAAGTGGAGGATGTGGTCAAGAAGGCATATGGTGTACTGGCCTTCATTAGTAGAGGAATTGTGTTTAAGAGTCGGGAGGTAATGCTGCAAATTTATAAGACCCTTGTCAGACCCTACTTGGAGAATTGTGCGCAGTTCTGGTCGCCTCACTATAGGAAGGATGTGGAAGCTATTGAGAGGGTGCAGAGGAGATTTACAAGGATGTTGCCTGGATTGGGGGGCAGGCCTTATGAAGATAGGTTGAGAGAGCTGGGACTGTTCTCCCTGGAGAGACGAAGGTTGAGAGGCAACCTGATAGAGGTTTATAAGATGTTGAGAGGAATAGATAGAGTGGATTCTCAGAGGCTATTTCCCAGGGCTGAAATCATCACTACGGGAGGACACAGGTTTAAGGTGCTGGGGGGCAAGTACAAAGGAGATGTTAGAGGTAAGTTTTTCACTCAGAGGGTGGTGAGTGAATGGAATCGGTTGCTGTCAGTGGTGGTAGAGGCGAACTCGCTGGGGTCTTTTAAGAGACTTCTGGATGAGTATATGGGATTAAATGGGATTGGGAGTTACAGATAGTTCTATGGCCTGGTAAGTGTAGATATGATTGGCACAACTTGTGGGCCGAAGGGCCTGTTTGTGCTGTAGTGTTCTATGTTCTATGTTCCCACTGCTCTCTTACCCATCTCCACAATTCCCACTGCTCCTTTGTGAACTCTGTTGCTCAGACTGGCAGCTGCCAGTGTCTCTCCAGCCAAAGCAGCGAGGGGGTGGGTGGGTTTGGGGGAGGGGGAGGGGTACTTGGGGGTGAGACGCACACACTATGCAGTGGGAGACACAACTTCAGGGCAAATCAGTGCCTCTGCTCTTCCAAATGTAGAAACAAGCTTTGAAATCATTCCTCACTGATCCAATCAATTATTGAAACAAAAGGGATTAACGCACTCATAAAATATAAAGCTCATTTCATTTCTCTAATCAGCAGTGTATAAACCCCTGGGACCGTGATGTGGAGATGCCAGCATTGGACAGGGGTGAGGCATGGTAAAAAATCTCACAATACCAGGTTAGAATCCAACAGGTTTACTTGGCAGTACAAACCCCTTCAGGGACAGTGCTCTGAAAGCTCGTGCTACCAAATTAACCCGTTGGACTTTAAGCTGGTGTTGTGAGACTTCTTACTATACTTGGGACCAAGGGAATCCCAACCCCTCCACCCCAGAGTTTCTGATGAGTTAACCTCCTCTCCCCCAACCCCCCCAGGTTGTGGGAGCCTGAAGTGTGGAACAGGAATGGGAAAGGAATTGTCCAGCGGTTGTAGGTTATATCGTCAACACTGAGTAACTCAGACAAAGCAGCAAGCTCCGAGGCTGAGCTGATGAGAGTGTGTGTAATTCTGTTGACAGCTTTCAGAGAGTTCAGTAGATTCACGCGAGGTTATATTGCAGTAGATTTAAAATCAGGAAACTTGCTTTGCTGTTACGCTGCTGCAAAAACAAAGATAGAACACTTCCTTTGGAAGAAAACTTGTCAAAGTGATATTAAAAAGCTGCATTATGAGCAGGCCTTGGAATGAGTGTTGCCAAGGTAACCCACAAACATTGAGCTGTGCTTTCCCCCGGGGTCGACAGTAATTGCTGCAGAGATAAGAGAGAGAAGGGAAATCTCCTGACAGATATTAACTTTGATTGAAGGGTTATTACTAACAGACAGAGATATTGAGAAACACAACTTTCTTCAGCTGTGAGATTGATGAAACTCAGAATAAACATGTCAGCAATGTTGTTGTAGAATTCCGGAATAAACAGATGCTGTTTGTGAGTCTGATGGCCATCAAGTATCATGATCTGGATGAGGGTATTGAGGGATGGATCAGTAAATTTGCAGATGATACTAAAGTTGGTGGTGTGGTAGATAGTGAAGAGGGGTGTTTTTAGTTTACAGAGTGACTTGGACAAGTTGCAGAGCTGGGCCGAGAGGTGGCAAATGGAGTTTAATGTGGAAAAGTGTGAGGTAATGCACTTTGGCAGGAACAATAAATGTGTAAGTATAGGGCTAATGGAAGGACTCTTAATAGTGTTGAGGAACAGAAGGATCTTGGTGTATGTGTCAATAGATCCCTGAAAGTAGGCAGTCAAGTGGATAAAGTTATTAAGAAGGCTTATGGAGTCTTAGCTTTTATTGGTAGGGGGATTGAATTTAGGAGCCGCAGCATCATGTTGCAGCTGTACAAAACTCTAGTGCGGCCGCACTTGGAGTATTGTGTGCAGTTCTGGTCGCCACATTATAAGTAAGATGTGGAGGCATTGGAGAGGGTACAGAGGAGGTTTACTAGGATGTTGCCTGGTATGGAGGGCAGGTCCTATGAAGGGAGGTTGAAGGATTTGAGGTTGTTTTCGTTAGAAAGGAGGCGGCTACGGGGGGATCTTATTGAAACATATAAGATAATTAGAGGTTTGGATAGGGTGGACAGTGATAGCCGTTTTCCTAGGATGGAAAAAGCTAGCACGAGGGGACACAACTTTAAATTAAGGGGTATGAGTTATAGGACGGATATCAGAGTTAGGTTCTTTACTCAAAGAGTGATTAGGGAGTGGAATGCCCTGCCTGCAGCTGTTGTAGATGCGCCAAGTTTGGTGGCGTTTAAGAGGTTAGTGGATAGGTATATGGATGAGAAGGGAATGGTTTAGTTAGGAGAGGCATTGCTTTTTATTTTGGTCGGCACAACATCGAAGGCCGAAGGGCCTGTTCTGTGCTGTATTGTTCTATGTTCTATGTTCTATGTTCTAAACCCACCGCTTGCTTCAAACACCAAACCATCAGAGATATTAGCACCCTTTCTGTAATCCTGAGATTCCCCGGCAGCAATTACAA
This sequence comes from Sphyrna mokarran, assembly GCA_024679065.1. Taxonomy (NCBI): domain Eukaryota; kingdom Metazoa; phylum Chordata; class Chondrichthyes; order Carcharhiniformes; family Carcharhinidae; genus Sphyrna; species Sphyrna mokarran. The sequence goes on along the minus strand of JAGIQG010000004.1, from coordinate 2,828,092 downwards.
ACATTCCAACCTTTAACCTCACACAAATTCATCACACATTTCAGGCTGGGTTTTACTCCCTCTTCATCGTCTTCTACTTTCAGCACCGGGGGGCAGTGTCAGGGGACAGTGCCAGGGTGGCAGGGCCGAGGGTTTGGCCGGGGCAGTGTGGGGGCAATGCTGGGGGTCAGGGCCAGGGGGGCAGGTCCGGGGGGGCAGTGCCAGGGGCTTGCCAGGGACAGTGCGGGGGCAATGCCGAGGGTCAAGGCTGGGGGGCAGGGCCGGGGGGGCAGGGCCGGGGGGGCAGGGCCAGGGGCCGTGCGGGGGTCAGGGCAGGGGGGCAGGGCCGGGGGGGCAGGGCCGGGGGGCAGTGCTGGGGGGGCAGGGCCGGGGGGGGCAAGTCCGGGGGGGCAGTGCTGGGGGAGCAGGGCCGGGGGGGCAGGGCCAGGGGCCGTGCGGGGGCAGTGCCAAGGGTTTGCCAGGGGCAGTGCTGGGGGACAGGGCCGGGGGTTCGCCGGGGGCAGTGCTGGGGGACAGGGCCGGAAATCCTGCCAGTTTAAAAGCTGTTTTGGGATTCCCACTTGACTCTCTGCGCTGTCCACCATTCCTGTCCATTGGAAATGGGCCTGGAAAATCCCCCATTGTTTATTCATAAATTCAAAACTGACACACACACATTGACACACACTGAAACACACACACACAGTCTCTCTCTCTCACACACACACACACACACAGAAGCACACACACACACACACACAGAAACACACACACACTGATACACACATTGACACACACACACACACACACTCACCCCCCCACACACACATAAGCATATAAGAAAGGGATAGAAAGAAGAGTTTTACAGCTCAGTGTAACTTAAAGCAAAAAAGCCAAAGATTGGATAGTAATTCATGTTAATGTCAGAGTCCAGAGCAGGTTCCTTCAGTGAACAATTAATCAGAGAATCCCTGCAGTGCAGAAGGAGGCCATTCGGCCCATCAAACCTGCACCAACTACACATTACCCTGCTATCCCTCTGATACTTAGTGGCAATTTAGCACAGCAAATCAACCATCATCTTTGGACTGTGGGAGAAAACTTAGCTTTTATTGGTAGAGGGATTGAATTTAGGAGCTGTGAGGTTATGTTACAACTGTACAAAACTCTGGTGCGGCCGCACTTGGAGTATTGCGTACAGTTCTGGTCCCACATTATAAGAAAGATGTGGAAGCATTGGAAAGGGTGCAGAGGAGGTTTACCAGGATGTTGCCTGGTATGGTGGGAAGGCCTTATGAGGAAAGGCTGAGGGACCTGAGGTTATTTTCATTAGAGAGAAGAAGGTTACGCAGTGACCTAATTGAGGCGTATAAGATGATCAAGGATTGGATAGGGTGGATAGTGAGAGCCTTTTTCCTCGGATGGTGATGACCAACACGAGGGGACATAACTTTAAATTAAGAGGTGGTAGTTATAGGACGGATGTCAGAGGCAGGTTCTTTACACAGAGGGTGGTGAGGGCGTGGAATGCCCTGCCTGCAGCAGTTGTGGACTCGCCTACTTTGGGGGCATTCAAATGTTTGGTGGATAGGCATATGGATGATATTGGAATAGTTTAGGTTAGAGGGTCCACTGGCCGGCGCAACATCGAGGGTCGAAGGGCCTGTACTGCACTGTAATGTTCTATGTTCTATGTTCTATGGAGCACCCGGAGGAAACCCATGCAGACATGGGGAGAACGTGCAGACTCCGCATAGTCAGCGACCCGAGCCAGGAATCCAATCCAGGACGCTGGCGCTGTGAGGGAGCAGTGCTAACCCACTGTGTCACTATGCCGTATTGGTGGGTTTAGTTAATGGAAAGTCGGTGATATTATTGCAAGATGGGATAGTGTGAGAGATTCAGTCTCCCTCTCGGTGTTAGCAGGAATGTTCTAGAGAACCCATCTTGGTGGAGGTTTAGGTCTGAGGCAGGCTGGATGTTAACTACAGACTGACCTCAGAGTCCTGGAGTGTAACATACTCAGGAAAAACCGACTTGACCTCATCCTGATTCAGCTCAACACCATCCAAGACAAAGCAGTCAGCTTGATTGGCACCTCATTCACCACTTGTAACACTCACTCTCTCCACCACAGTGACAGCTGGCAGTATCATTAAAAAATGCCTTGCAGAAACTCACCAAGGATCCTCAGGCAGCACGTTCCAAGCTCCCGAGCACTGCCATTGGGAAGGACAGGGTCAGCAGACACCTGGGAACACCCCCATCTGGGGATACCTCTCAACTCACTCACCATCCTGATTTGGAAATGTAAGGGCCGTTCCTTCACTACCAGTGGGTCAAATTCCTTCCCTAACAGCACTGTGGGTGTACCTACCCGTCAGGCACTGCAGCAGATCAAGGAGGCAGCTCACCACCACCTTCTCAAGGGTAATTAAGGATGGGCAATGAATTCAGACCTGGCCAGTGACACCCACACCCACAGAAGAGTTTATAACAATAGGGTTTGTTTGGTTGGGTTTCTATAGAGAACCAATGAATGGGAGAGTTTGACTAATTGGAATTCATAGAATCCCTACAGTGAGAGGGAGGCTATTTGGCCTATCAAACCTTCACCAACTAAAATCCCATCCAACCTCTATCCCCACAACCCCATGCATTTACCCAAATTAGTCCCCCTGACACTCAGGGTCAAATTATATGGTCAATCCACCTAACCAGCATATCTTTAGACTGTGAGAGGAAACCGGAGCACCGGAGGAAACCCATGCAGACATGGGGAGAATGTGCAGACTCTGTACAATGACCCAAACCCGGAATTGAATCTGGGTCGCTGGCGCTGTGAAGCAGCAGTGCTAATCACTGTGTCACCACTAATTCTGGGCAATGGGAATGAACAGGAATGGCCTTGTTAATTTTATTTCTGGATAATGGGGCTGATTGGGAAGGAGTTTAGAGCGTTGGGATTGTGCTCAGTGATGTGATCCACTGGCTGGAAGGAGGTACAGATTCCAGGTGGGACGTGTGGCTGCGTTCCAATTGAACTGTTCAAATCTTTGAGCTTTAATCAAATTCCACAGAATATCCGTGAATGCTTCCAACAGGAGAGGCGGATATAATGAGATTTAGCTGATGGTTCAGCAAGTTTGTTTTTCCTTATTTATGAGATGATTGGTTTGATAAATATACACTCAGATTAGGAGCCAATGAGGCACTCTCTAATTAACTTCCTCTTCAGAATTATGCTTTTATGCTTAAGAGGCATGAAGTGATTTGTCTGATTCCACATCTGCAGCTTTCCAGAGAATTCCACTGTAAATTTACATTCGATTTATTCTTTGGAACAGGTTTTTCTCCCACTCGGGATTTAACCACCAGTATCACACTGCACAGAGATTCAGGAATATCTGAAACAAAGTGTTTGGATTGGATTCCGTACTGAGGGAGTGCCGCACTGTCAGAGAGTCAGTACTGAGAGAGTGCTGCAGAGGGTCAGGACCTGCTGTTTTTTGGGTGGTTTTTTGAGTCTCTCTGTGGAGAAACAGAATTAAAATTTGGATCCATGGAACTCTTGAGAGGTAAAGAGAGGGAGAAGAATGTGATGGGTTTGATAGTGGGGGAGAGGGAGGTGTGTGAGGGGTGGGGGATGGAGTCGTTGGAGCAGACTAGGGTGACAGTAAGGAGAGATGTGTAAGTGAGAAGACAAAGGGAGTGCCAGTGACAGTGTGAAGGGTTATAGAGGCTGCTGCTAGTGGCAGAAAGGTAAAATGGCAAAATGTAAGGGGAGAAGAATGGTCAGTGCTCACTGGAAGCAAAACTAAAAAACAAATGATAATTGACCCAGTCTGGTTTGTGCGCATGGGTGGGTGAGGGCGGGATGATGATGATGCAGGTCATGTATGTTGTGTGCACTGTGACAAAAATAATTTGGATAAAAAACAGGGGGTCAAAATTGAGGAAAAGGTCAGGCCGAAGTTGTTAAACTCAATGCTGAGTCCTGAGAGATGTAAGTTGCCTAATCAGAAGATGCTGCTCTTGCAGTTTGAGCTGAACTCTGCTACAACAACACAGCAAACCAAGGACTGACATGTAGACATGGGAGCAAGATGCTGAGCTAAAATGGCAAGCGACTGGAAGTTGGTGTCACATTTGTGGACAGAGCAAAGGTATTCTGCAAAGCAATCATCCAGTCTGTGTCGAGTCTCTCCAATGTAGGAGATCTCATTGGAAGCAGTGAATACAATAAACTAAACTGAAGAAGGTACAACTGAAAGGCTGCTTAACCTGAAAGGAGTGTTTGGGCCTTGGCAGTAAAGGAGCAGATGTTGTACCTTCTGTGACTGCAATGGGAAGGTGCTATGGGAAGTGCATGAGAAGTTGGGGTTCATGGAGACAGGGAACCAGAGTGTGACCGGGGTGGGGGGGGGGACCCTATGGAATGAACATAGAACATAGAACATACAACATTACAGCACAGAACAGGCCCTTCGGCCTTCGATGTTGTGCCGACCAAAATAAAAAGCAATGCCCCTCCAAACTAAACCATTCCCTTCTCTTCCATATACTTATCAATTAACCTCTTAAACGCCACCAAACTTGGCGCATCTACAACAGCTGCAGGCAGGGCATTCCACTCCCTAATCACTCTTTGAGTAAAGAACCTACCTCTGATATCCGTCCTATAACTCATACCCCTTAATTTAAAGCTGTGTCCCCTCGTGCTAGCTTTCTCCATCCTAGGAAAAAGGCTATCACTGTCCACCCTATCTAAACCTCTAATCATCTTATATGCTTCAATAAGATCCCCTCTTAGCCGCCTCCTTTCTAACGAAAACAACCTCAAATCCTTCAACCTCTCTTCATAGGACCTGCCCTCCATACCAGGCAACATCCTGGTAAACCTCCTCTGTACCCTCTCCAATGCCTCCACATCTTTCTTATAATGTGGGGACCAGAACTGCACACAATACTCCAAGTGCGGCCGCACTAGAGTTTTGTACAGTTGCAACATGATGCTGCGGCTCCTAAATTCAATCCCCCTACCAATAAAAGCTAAGACTCCATATGCCTTCTTAACAACTTTATCCACTTGACTGCCTACTTTCAGGGATCTATTGACACATACACCAAGATCCTTCTGTTCCTCAACACTATTAAGAGCCCTACCATTAGCCCTATACTCTACACATTTATTGTTCCTGCCAAAGTGCATTACCTCACACTTTTCCACATTAAACTCCATTTGCCACCTCTCGGCCCAGCTCTGCAACTTGTCCAAGTCACTCTGTAAACTATAACACCCCTCTTCACTATCTACCACTCCACCGACTTTCGTGTCATCTGCAAATTTACTGATCCATCCCTCAATACCCTCATCCAGATCATTTATAAAAATTACAAACAGCAGGGGCCCCAAAACAGACCCCTGAGGCACACCACTTGTCACCGAACTCCACGATGAATATCTCCCATCAACCACCACCCTCTGTCTTCTATCTGCCAGCCAATTCCTAATCCAATTAGCTAAATCACCCTCTATTCCACACATCTGCACAGAATGCTGACAGGGCTTGGGAGGGGCATGAGAGAGGAGCACAGTGGGTACAGGGGAGGGGCATGGGGGGAATGGGTGCAGGTGGAGGTTTGCAATGGGATGGGTACAGGGGAAGTGTGCAGGGGGGAGGGGTGCATGTAGGCGTGCTGGGGGAGGAGCCTAGGTAGGGGTGTGGGAGAGGGGCGTGGGGGAGAGGCACAGGGGAGTGGCATGGGGAGGAGGGCAGAGGGGGAGGGGTGCGGGGGAGGGGTGGTGGGGGGAGGGGCTGGGGAGGGCTACAGAAGGAGGGTTGTGGGGGGAGAGGTGTGGGGCAGGGGCGCTAGGGGGGAGGGACATGGGGAGGGACACGGGAGGAGAAGCACGGGGAGGGTCAAGGGGGCCAGGGGCATGGAGGAAGTGATATGGGAAGGGGTGCGGGGGAGGGGTATTAGGTGATTGGCACAGAGAGGGGCACGGGGGGAGGGGTATGGGTGGAGGGGCACAGTTGGAGGGGAAATATGTGATTAGTGGTGACAGCATGCTGGAGTTGTTGGAAATGCCCCTGTCTACATCAGTGGGGATGAAATAGAAATGGTCAAGAGCTTTAAGTTTTTAGGTGTCCAGATCACCAACGACCTGTCCTGCTCCCCCCATCCCCCCTCACGCTGATACTATAGTTAAGAAAGCCCAACAATGTCTTCAGAAGACTAAGGAAATTTGGCATGTTCACAACATTTTCAAATTCATAGAAAGCATTCTTTCTGGGTGTATCACAGCTCGGTCTGGGCTCCTGCTCTGCTCAAGACCCGCAAGGAACTACAGAAGGGTGGCGAATGTAGCCCCAATCCATCACACAAACCCCAGCCTCCCATCCATTGACTCTGTCTACATTTCCTGCTACCTCAGCAAAGCAGTATAATTATGGACCCCACACACCCCGGACATTCTCTCTTCCACCTTCTTCCATCAGGAAAAAGATACAAAAGTCTGAGGTCCCGTACCGACCGACTCAAGAACAGCTTCTTCCCTGCTGCTGTCAGATTGCTGAATCGACCTACCATTAGGTAGATCTTTCTCTACACCATAGCTGACTGTAATACCACATTCTGCACTCTCTCTGTTCCTTCTCTATGAATGGTATGCTTTCCGTGCAAGGAACAATATTTTTCACTGTATGCTAATACATGAGATAATAATAAATCAAATTAAATTAAAATGATGCAGAATGATGCTTTGACAGCTGGAGTTGGTGGGGGTCATTGGTCCTGGCAGGGTGGGGGTGAGGGCAGAGTCGTGAGGGACGGGTTGAGTGCCCTGTGATGGGGAGCAGACCTTGGTGGAGGGAAATGGCAGACATGTCCGAAGATTGTTTTCAAAGGTGGCATCATCAGAGCAGATGGAGACAGAGAGACTGGGATGGAGTTAACACTGGGATAGAATCCTTACAGGGAGAGGGGTGTGAGGAGCTGTAATCAGGGTACCTGTGGGAGTCAGGGGGTTTGTAATGAATGTTAGTGTTCAGTTATTGCTGTATTGGAGATGGAGGGGTGAAGGGAGGGGTAGGGAGGGACATGAGGAGGGGAGAGTGGCGTGGGAATTGTTACATTTTTCCAGGTTCGGACGAGAGCTCGAGGCAGTACCGGAATGGTCATCGAGAAAGAATCGTGGGAATGGGTCTGAGTGAGACTGGAACAGGGAATGTCCCATCTCACCCAGAAAGGACAGGCTTACATGGGGCTATGTGAGTGCCCACACCCACGGCTCCCGCAGAGGGAGACAAGTGAAAGGAGAAAGTGTTAAATAAGTAAAGAGGTTTGGCCAGGTGGAGGGGAGTGGGAACTGTTCAGAGTCCTGCTCGAGAAGACCTGAGATCCTCCTGGAGGTGGGGGGGAACGGGGGTGAGGAGGGGGAGAGAGTGTGGTGGGAAGTGTGGAGGGAGAGGGGTGTGGTAGGGTAGGGGAAGTGGAGGGGCAAGGGATGTGGTGGAGGGAGTGTGGTGGGGAGGGGTTGAGGAGGAGAGGGAGGTGTGATGGGGAGGAGATGTAGTGGCAGGTGTGGAGGGGGAGGGGGCATGGTGAGGAGAGGGTATGGTGGGGGGAGTGTGGAGGGGTGGTAGTAGAGGAGGTGGTGTAGAGGGGAGGGTGTGCAGTGGGGAAGGGGGGTATGGAAGGGAGGAGGTGTTATGGAGGAGTGTAGAGGGGGAGGGGACATGGTGGGGAGAGGGTGTGGTGGGGAGGGGTATGTAGTAGAAGAAGTGGTGTGGAGGGGAGGGTGTATGGAGGGATTGGATGCTCAGAGTGGAGAGGAGGTGTTTAGGAATGGGGAACTCGAAATATTTGATAACTCTGAATATTTAAATTAGACATTGAGATCTGATGAGGTTGTGGAAGGTTCTATATCAATGCAGCTGCTTTCAGCTCTGTATAAAGATTAAGTGACTGTAGATCTGGCTGTGATTTAACCTGAGGGTCAGCACAGCTGAGGTGAGGGGCAGGGTTGAGAAGGTGGAACCTCATGATACGGGAATTGAACCTGCGCTGTTCGTGTCTCTCTACATCACTAACCAGCAATCCCACCAACTGACTCACTACAAACACAATGTGAAATGTTCTATCATCATTCCCTTTGGACACTAAAATTATTGATTGATGGAAATTGCCAAAAGACTACAATCAGTAACATTTACAACCCGTTCACAGACTGGGGTACAGACTGGAGTACAGACTGGGGTACAGACTGGGATATAGACTGGGATACAGACTGGGGTACAGACTGGGATACAGACTGGGATACAGACTGGGATACAGACTGAGATACAGACTGGGGTACAGACTGGGATACAGACTGGGAACAACTACAGACTGGGATACAGACTGGGGTACAGACTGAGATACAGACTGGGGTACAGACTGGGGTACAGACTGGGATACAGACTGGGGTACAGACTGGGGTACCGACTGGGATACAGACTGGGGTACAGACTGGGGCACAGAGTGGGGCACAGAGTGGGGCAGATCTGCACTTTTCAGTTTACCAGCTGGTAGCTTTCTCACATTGTAGGGGGCCCTCCCCCTCTATACCCACCTCTCCCCACCCCCTCCAGTCCCTATCCCCCCTCCAACCTCCCCCTCCAACTGCTTCTCTCCTCCTTTAACCCCCTCCTCCAGCCTCCCCTCTTCCAACCCACCCTCCATCTCCTCAACCCTCTACCCGCCCCCCTCCTGAGAGGCTGTTCCCATATGGTATCCCGTCGGGAGAGTGGGATGGTGAGTTGAGCCTCTGGCTGCAGTTCTTTCTGTATCTGATGTAACCGTAACCTGGCCCTTACTGAGTGTACCTGCCCCACTTCAGCATCCATCAGCAAACCAATTAGTGTCAGTGGGTAATGGCATGTGAGAGGTACGCTACTTAATGGTGAAGTGCCTCACTAAATCACAGCTGCTGTGATGGGGATCCAGGCTTGGGGAAGCAGCGCTCGCTGGAGATGGTATTATTAACACAGTGATCACAGGCAGCCCAGGCAAGGCACATTGTGAACAAATCTAATTGGAAACTGAATCAGATTAAAACCCATTTTCTAATTCTGGCCTCTGGTTATTTAAGATGAATGAACAGCCCAATCCATCAGCAATTACCCACATGTTTAATTCATACTAAACAAAGGGAGGCAGCAGCTGAGATGCAGCTTTCCTGAAACAATTCACTGACCACTTCACCTCTAATTGATTTAGAAAATGAATTCACACTCATTGACCGGCAAATAGTCTCTGGAGGTCTCTGCTGCAACATCTCCAGACGCTGAAAGATGCCTCATAAAAAGAGGACGTGGTGCTCGACTCATCGATCGACAGTTCCCACGCGTCACAGCGAAAAACCACACTGACCTCCTCAGAAGACAAATACGGGACACGGTGGACAGAGTACCCTTCGTCGTCCAGTACTTCCCCGGAGTGGAGAAGCTACGACATCTTCTCCGGAACCTTCAAAATGCCATCGATGAAGATGAACATCTCGCCAAGACCATCCCCACACACCCACTTCTTGCCTTCAAATAATCGCGCAACCTCAAACAGACCATTGTCCACAGCAAACTACCCAGCCTTCAGGAGATCAGTGACCACAACATCACACAACCCTGCCACAGCAACCTCTGCGAGACATGCTGGATCATCGACACGGATGCCATCATCTCTTGTGAGAACACCATCCACCAGGTACATGGTACATACTCTTGCAACATTGTCCACTTGATACACTGTAGGAAAAGGTGTCCAAAAGCATGGTACATTGGGGAGACCACACAGATACTACAACAACAGATGAATGAACATTGCTCAACGATCATCAGGCAAGACTGTTCCCTCCCTGTTGGTGAACACTTCAGCGATCACGGGCATTCAGCCTCTGACCTTC